>APFE030009411.1:31421-136324 GCA_000404065.3 Pinus taeda
TGATCCTTTTCTTCCTCTTCTTCATAATCTATGTAAAATAATTTCTTCTCAGCACACTTATGACCTTTAGTGCATTTGCTATCACAATTCTAACAAAGCCCTTTTTCTCTTTTTTCTTCCAATTGTTGTGGTGTAACCCTTGTAGGTTGTGGAAGGCTAGGAGAAACAACACTTCCATCTTCATAGCTATGAGGGGTAGAATGAGTAACTTAACAAAACATGAGATTACCATCCATCCAAAACCCATAAACATAATTTTTCCAATTTTATAAATAAGCCATAAACAAATTAATATTGTTTTTGTTTAAACAAAAAAAACCGCACAATAAGCTCGTGAGTTGTACGCGACGATTTGCGAAAAACACACCTTTTCAAGAGCACGTCTCCAGATTATATATTTTAACAAGCACACAGACGATCCAAACTCAACTCCCGTCCAGTGGAAGTCCCTGGATCACCAATGGATCGCTGATCTGTAATCGAAAACCGCTAATAATTAAAGAATTTAAGGCAGCAATGGCAGGGACACCTCCATCTCCATTTTTCGACAACGTAGTGAAGGGATCACCGTCGGCAACTCTGGCTCCTCTTCCTCCTCGAGCTGAAAAACCAGATACACCCACCTCTCCTCTTATACCACCGTCGCCAAGGCGCCGAACCAACTTTACCGCTACCGCCTCACCTGCAAAATCTCCATTGCTATCCCCCTTGAAGCTAAAGAGGCCACCTCCTATTCTGATCTCCTCGCCTGATACACAGAAACGTGCAGCGAGGAGGCCCCCTCCAAGCCGCTTTGAAGGCTATGAAAAGAGACTCGAAATCGAGTTTTTCTCAAACGAATTTGAAGGCAATGTAGGGTTAAGGACTCTCACTCGCTCCCAGCTTGACCAAATAGCCGAAGCCTCCAAATGCCGAATAATTTCCCTTATATCGAACAATTACATGGACGTGTATCTACTTTCCGAGTCGAGCCTCATTATTTACCCAAACAAATTCATCATCAAAACCTGCGGCAAGACACAGTTGTTACGTGCAGTTCCCCACCTCATCTCATTTGCAGAGTCCATACCTTCCATTAAACCCACGAACCTGAGCTACACCCACGGTTGTTTCATGTTTCCTCAAGATCAAAGCTCTCCTCATCGAAGCTTTCATGACGAAGTCTCTTTTTTAAACAAATGCGTTACCCGTTTCTTGCCATCGTCCATCCCAGAGGCCTACGTAATGCAGGGAAGCTTCGATTTTGATAATGATTGCTGGCATATTTATAACGCAGCTACCTCTGATCAAGAAACTTCCCACGATTATTCTTATTCCAATCCTTCCTATACCATAGAAATGTGCATGACTCAATTGGATTCTGAAAAAGCCTTTGTTTTCCACAAGGAAAACTACACTTCTTCATCAGACATGACATCCAAATCTGGACTGAGTGACTTAATCCCAGGCTTTGAAATCGATGACTACAACTTTGAGCCATGTGGGTATTCTATGAATGCCATGAAAGGCTCTTCTTTTTGCACAACTCACGTGACTCCTGAAGATGGGTTCAGTTATGCCAGTTTTGAAATTGTGGGTCATGATCCACGGGAACTCAATGATATTGAATCGTTGGTTTCCAGAGTGCTCCATTGTTTGGTCCCATTGGTTGTTTCTGTGGCAGTTTAGGTTGACAACGATTTAGGAGCACGGGCAACTGACATTGTTCCAGAGGGATATATATGTGAAAATACTAGTCAAGAGGATATGCAGGGGGACACTTTGGCTGTTTATCAAACTTACACAAAATTAAACTAATAATAAACTTGATTCATGAAGCGCTGACAAGTTCAAATCTCCATGCTTTTTTTTACAGTTCCTCCACAATGTCAATATATTGAAGATCAAGATGGATCCCCATGGCGTATGATACTTAAGGTTAATATCCTAGAGCTGTTTAATAATATTTCATAATCGATTAACAACTCACACTTTAATAACTCTCCAGGATTGCCTGTTTAATAACTCAGTTTAATGGTGATAAACAATAATCATTGTTTATCCAGTGGTGGCAAATCATTTTTATAAATTCATAATAGTTTTTAATATATTTTATATCTATATAAATCATTAATATTAAACTAAATTTTATATTAATGATTTATATAAAATTTAACCTATAAATTATAAAAAATATTTTATTATTCTAAAATGTAAAAAAAGTAATTGAAAATTTTATAAAGAATTATATAATCAATGTTTATGATTTTATTTACATGACTGTAATATGGTGCTTTGTCAAGCTAGATTTGTCAATCTGACTATTAATGCTTACATGTTTGTAATATGATGCGTCTTTAGTGTGACATTAGCTGTAAAGGCTAATTTATGAAAAGATATAATTCTTAATATACCATCCTTCTTATCATCCATAAAGATATTGTCCTCTCTATTATAATATGAATAATTATTCATGTTTATTTGATCTCTTTGTAGAGTTGGTGCAATTTCTGTAGATTTTCTGGCTAGATTGATGTATATTTCTACCACTGAAATGCAATCATTAAGCTCGTGTGATGAGTCTTCATTTTCTATATGGTATCAGAGTTTTCATTGTCCTCTTTAATCAACTCTATTGTTGCAAACATGTTGTTTTGCATTTGATTTGTGTATGGAGGCAGGCATCTCTTCTCACCAAATAACAACTCATCAATAAGATGTTTGTCATGCATCAAATTAAACCACTCTTCATGAGATACCTAATTCTCATTAAATTTGATTTCATATGTCTTTGCATGAGAGTTTTTCTTCAAAAAAATATTCAAATTCTACATCAACGGTTATTTCTTCATCATCACATGTTTCATTGACATTTGCAGGCACACATTGATCCTCCATCATTGTAGCCTTAATGCTGTCACCTTTAGTTTCAAAATCAATTATAAGATTGAAAGCACAATCATTATTTTCAACAACACTTTCATCAACTTCACCTTTCTCACTCCACTTCATGTTGTACTTCATTTCGAGAATATCCCAAAACATTTTTGCATCACATATTTCACCAAATTCATACAAAATATTGGACAAAATGTTTTCATCCAATGCACATGTTATAAGAAATAATGATACTACACTTCTACACTTATCATCAGAATTCATAGAAGTTTCTTGGACAAATTTCCATAAATCTACTGAACCAAATAGTCCCTCCATTTTAATTTCCCAAAGCTTCAAATTTTTACCTGAGAAAGATGGAAGAACTAGCATTAATTGCTTTAAGATTGCATTAATTTCTTCATATTTTTTAGACTGATTCATGTCTTCATTAAGTATGATAGCCCGCAAGCGTAGACGGGAGCTTCACGAGGCCAGAAGGAAGCTGGAGGAGGTTCATATCTTCCTGGAGGAGGATCTACATAACACTGTTCTTCAGGAGGATGCAGCTCGATTGGAGTTGGTGGTGCGTAGAGAGGAGGAATCTATTGCCAGAGGAGCCCGGGTTCGAGCCCGTTTGCAGTGGATTTAGGAGGGGGAAGAGGGCTCCAAGTTCTTCTTTTCTTTTCTCAAGAAGAAAGTAGTAGCTGACAGGGTGCTTGGTCTATGCAGAGTTGATGGTTCACTTGAGGAGGATCCGACTAAGATTCAAGGTATGTTTGGTGATCATTTTCAGAATATGTTTTTCTCCTTACCCCTTTTCAGATTCAGTTGTGGCTGCTAGGGATGCTTGCTACAGGGTGGTCCCACACAAGGTCTCGGTTGTCGACCATGACAGATTGGACAAGGAGTTTACGGAGGATGAGCTTTTTGCTACTTTATTCTAATCATTGGATTGTTCAACACACAACAATGAAACCCAAACAACTATCATGGGATTTCACTAAAAATCTCAACATGAGAGGCTCCATTATTCACAGCCCCAATGATATAGACCCAATCGAGACCCAATAGACTCATGATAGCTCTCACACTTCGACTATGCCTCCATGAGTCTTCATTTTCTGACTACGCGAGACCAAAATGTTGCTTGTTAATTTGATATTAAATAATAGTGCATGTCTAGCAAGGGTTTTTTGTTGGAAAGACGAAGGAGACAAAGCATAAATTTCACCCACAAAACACGAGTTGTGGCTCTTCTATTGATCACACAAAACATGATGCTTACAATGAACCTGATGAAGGGTATTTATTCTTTTGGACTAGCGACTCACCTTGACATGTAACCACACACTAAAATTCGTCTATCACTTAACTCGCCTTAACTCAACACACAATCACTCAACCCCCAACACTCAGTTAACTGACTCTCTAAGTTTAGCCAACTCCTCATGCAGCAGTAATTATCTTATTTTAACTCTCCTCCTTAGTTACAACCGTTAAACTAAAAAATAACTCATGACAACTCAAACATGCATGTGGTCTATGTCTTAGCTAGGCTTACAATACCCAAGTTTCTTCTATGAAACTCAAACACATCTTGTGTTAATGACTTAATAAATATATTAGCCAATTGATCACTAGATTTACAATGCTTTGAGTGAACTTCTCCATTGCTCACAAGTTCTCTAATAAAGTGATATCTAGTATCAATATGCTTGCTCTTCTGATGAAACACACTATTCTTGGATAGTGAAATCGCTGAGGTGTTGTCACAGTAAATTGTTGTTGATCCTTGTTGTTTCTGCTTGAGTCCATCAAATACTCTTCTTAACCAAATTGTTTGACATGTTACTGATGTTGTTGCTACATATTCTGCTACCACTGATGAAAATGTCATGATGGGATTCTTCTTAGATGCCCATGAAATCACACCTGAACAAAGATGGAACACAAAACCAGAAGTTATCTTCCTATCATCCAAACTGCCTGTAAAATTACTATCTATGTATCCAATCAAAAATTTCTTTTATGTGTTTGCATACATTATGCCACAATCTCTAGTTCCTACTATGTATCTTAGAATTCTTTTTCTCACACTCCAATGTGTGTCTTTTGAAGTCTCCATAAATCTAGAAATCAAACTCACTCCTTGCATGATATCCGGTCTTGTAGCTATGAGATAAATGAGGCTGCCAACCAATCTTTTGAATAGAGTTGGATTGACATTTGATCCTTCATCATCCTTGCTTAACTTTGTACCTGTTGCAACTGGTGTAGGGATAGGTTTGAAATTTTCCATCATGAATCTTTTTAACAAATCTTTGGTATATTTATTTTGAGAAATAAAAATTCCTTTTTCAGATTAACCAACTTCTATGCCAAGGAAATATTTCATGAGACCAAGATCCATCATCTCAAATTCTTTCATCATGGCTACTTTAAATTCATCTAACTCAAAGTCACCTGTAAAAATCATATTATCAACAGAAGCAAACAATCAAAATTTGTCCATGCTCATTTACCTTTGTGAAGGTATGTTCAATGTTACTTCTCCAAAATCCATTCTTAATCATGTAGCTGTTGATTCTTTTATACCAAGCTCTAGGTGCTTGCTTGAGTCCATAGAGTGCTTTCTTCAACTTGTAAACTTTATCTCTGTTACCTTCAACTTCATATCCTGGAGGTTGTTGCACATAAATTTCCTTTTCTAGAATTACATTCAAGAAGGCTGATTTCACATCCATCTGATATACTTTCCACTTGTTTTGAGCTGATGTGGCTAGAACTTCTCTTACAATATGCAACCTGGCTACCGGAGCAAACGTTTCTCCAAAGTCTATTCTTGGTTGCTGCGAGAATCCTTTTGCTACAAGTCATGCTTTAAATTTGTCAATTTCACCTTTTTCATTCAACTTTGTCTTATACACCCACTTTACACCAATGAGGTTTTTGTCCTTTGATAAATCAACCAAATTCCATGTATGATTCTTTTCAATAGCTTCAATTTCTTCATCCATGGCTTGCACCCAATTTTCATATTTGGCTGCTTCTTCAAACGAAGAAGGTTGGAATGAAAACAATGCAAAATTTGAACTAACATCCAAATCATCATACATATCTTTCATATTTCTCATCTTTCTCTTACCATTGCTTGATTTGTCACTTGATTGATTGCTGGGAGAATCTTGTTCTGTTGATCTGCTTGAAGATCCTTGCTGCTCTAAAAATCTTGGAGTCCTTGTTGGTGTGTCTCTGTTTGGTTTTTTCACCTGTGATTCTTGCTTCTCCTTTTCTCCTACATCATCTTCTTACATCAATGGCACTTGTGCATCAACTATTTTGTCTACAGTTCCATTCCATGATTCTTGTTCTTTTAACACAACATCTTTGCTAATTATGGTCTTCTTTGTGATAGGGTTAACAATTTGTAAGCTTTTGATTGCTCACTATAACCAGTAAATATGCATTTTTCACTTTTATCATCCAATTTGCCTCTTCGCTCTTAGGCACATGTGCATAAGCTACACATCCAAAAACTCTGAGATGAGATACGCTGTAATACATAGACGATCATGCTTGTTCTGGTACTCTGTTCACCACACTCTTTGTAGGAGATCTTTTGATCACATCAAATAGCACATGCAACTGCTTTTGCCCAATACTCATTAGACAAGTTTTTGCCTTTCAACATGCTTCTTACCATGTTCATAATTTTCATGTTCTTTCTCTTTGCTACACCATTCTGTTACGGTGTGTACCTGGTTATAAATTGTCTTTTGATTCCAAGTGTTTGCAGTAATAATGGAATGCCTTTGAGTCATATTACCCAACATGATCTGACCTCAATACCTTGATCTGTCGATCACTTTGGTTCTTTGCTAAGGCTTTGAATTCCTTGAAATTTGCAAAAGTTTCAGACTTCTACTTCAATAAGTAAAACCAAGTCTTTCTACTATATTCATCAATGAAAGTAAGGAAGTAACAACTTCCACCAATCGACTGTGTCTTCATAGGTCCACACAATTCGCTCAAGAGGTTTCTTTGCTCTGTATGCAACACCCTTTGGAAAAATTTCACGATGTTTCTTTCCCAAGATGAAACACTCACAAGTACTAGAGGTTCTTTAATGGGAGCTAATCCTCTGACCATCTGTTTCTGCTGCAACAATCTTAAACTAGAAAAGTGCAAATGTCCAAACTGAAAGTACCATAACAAAAAATCATCAGAACATGCAACTATAAAAAACTGACTTGATCATTGTAATTCATAGTTAGAGGAAAGATTATTTTCCTCGTCATGTGCACCTTCGCTACCAGCTGCTTACTTGGGGGTTTTTCATATATAACACATTCTTGACCTTGAAAGATAACTTTGTATCGTTTCTGTGTTAATTGACCAACACTTATCAAATTATGATTGATACTAGGAACATAATATATCTCTGATATTGTCTATGGCTCCCTCTATTTGGTCAGAATGTTGACCACTCCTTTTCCATCTACATCCACAGTCTTGTCAGTCCCCAACTTTACCTTTGCTTTCACAGATTGATTGAAATTTTCAACCAAATTATTGTTGCCTGTCATGTGGTTACTGCAACCACTGTCTAACAACCACACAATATCAGAAGGTTCATGCATGGTATGGCAAGCTAGGAACATGGAGTTAGTACTCCCTATAGTGACATTATCTCTTTGGTTCCCTTAATCAATTATCTTCTTCCTACAATCACAAGCATAGTGACCAAATTTATTGCAATAATAACATCTCACTTTTGATTTGTCAAACCTTTGATTATTGCTGAAGCTTTTGTAGTTTCTTCAACTTTCATGTTCATGTTCTTCTCAGCCATCTCTCTAACCACCATATCTTCTGCCTCGTCCTCTACCTCTCGATCTACTTCTACTTCGACCTCTGTCTCTTGAAATAAAACCCTGACTTTTGAAGGCGGTCTCTAAAGTGGAATTCTTATTTATGTTTATCATTGCCTCATGCAATAGAAGTGATCACATCAAATTATCAACTGTTAATGATGCCAAATTATTGGTTTCTTCTATGGCTGTTACCACAACATCAAATTTGGTAGACAAAGATCTGAGGATCTTCTCAACCATTGTTTGATCTTTAATTTGTTCACCATAAATATTTAACTGATTTACAACAATTATTACCCTATTCATGAAAGAATTGATGTCCTCTGTCTCATTCATCTGCAGACTTTCAAATCTCTCCTAGTATTCTGCAATTTAACAATATTGACTTTGGCCATACCTGTATAGTTTGTCGCCACAGTATCCCATGCTACTTTTGCTGAAGATGTGATCATAATCTTCTGGAACACTACTCGGTCCACTCCCTGCTGGATAAGGTGCAACACTTGTGCATTCTTCTTCTTGTCTTTATTCCATTGTTCCCTCTCTGTATTACTGAGAACTCGTTCTGTTGCTTCATCCTTAGGTTCTAAAAATCCAAGTTGG
Organism: Pinus taeda; assembly: GCA_000404065.3. Classification (NCBI taxonomy): domain Eukaryota; kingdom Viridiplantae; phylum Streptophyta; class Pinopsida; order Pinales; family Pinaceae; genus Pinus; species Pinus taeda. Next base: position 39,758 of record APFE030009411.1, read on the forward strand.
ACATAATCCCAAACATCATGAGCCTGCAAAGTGGTCGCCATCTTAATGCCCCACAGGTCATAATCCTTCCCTGTAAATGGTGGGAACAGGGGTTGGAAATTTGAGAAAGATGGATTTCTCCAAAAATTTCTCTTCAAAAAAAATTATCCTTTAATAAACTTTTTCAAAAATACCCCTTTCAAGAAAACCCTAAATTTTATTTTATGAATAATAAAAAAAAAAAAAACCTTTTTTTTAGTTTCAAAGCCTTTATATAATAATTTTTTTCAAAAATACTCCTTTCAAAACAATATTAAAAAAATACCTTTTAAAAAGATATTTTTATAACATTCTATATAAACTCACTTTATGTCGTTGTGAATATACTCCATATGTCACTCGTAACATGTAGCAAAAATCTTCAAATGTTTTAAAAGACCTCTTGCCACATAAACCACATGATCTTTTAATGGTTGACTTATTATGTCTTTTAACATGTTAACGTTGCTCTTGTGATGAGCGCATGCGACTAACGCATAACACGTCGGCAAACTCCAACGTTAGCCCGCTAACGCCATGGTAATAAGCTTGACCAATGTGCTTCCAAAACGATGTAAGTTAACAACTGTTAACGCGGCTCTCTGTTGAGCCTTGGTGCACTATAATGCCCTATATATAACCTACAAGGTGTGTCATAGCACTGAACGCAAGAAAATATGAATTTCTCTCTTCTCACATAGACGGTTGCTAATTCGTTCTTCCTCACTTTTTGTAACCTCGCTTTGATACCAATTTATTGGAAGGGCAAAGGAGACGAAGCATAAATTTCACCCACAAAACATGAGCTGCAGCTCTTCTATTGATCACATCAAACATGGTGCTTACAATGAACCCGGTGAAGGGTATTTATCATTTTCGACTAGTGACTCGCCTTGACATGCAACCACATGTAAACACACACTAAAAGTCATCTATCACTTAACTCGACTTAACTCAACACTCAACCACTCAACCCTCAACACTCAGTTAACTAACTCTCTAAGTTTAGCCAACTCCTCATGCGGGAGTAATTATCTTATTTTAACATTTTTGTGTTCAGTTGTCTCTCTGAGATGAGAGAGGCAGTGTGGAATATTGAGGTTAAGGTAGCATGGAAAATTGGTGCATGGAAGTATTGTGAGCATTGGATAGCCACAAAGTTTAACAAAAGACCATGCAAGATTTGTTGTAAGAGTTGTTGCTCCTTGTGCGTGGGAGGTTGGGCAATGTCATCTGTGAGAAGTGGAGTTGTGTGTTGTTGTGAGATCAATTATGAGAGTGAGGATCTTGCGTTGAAGTGGAATACAGAGTGTGGATTGTAGGAAGAGCCTACCTTGAATGTTGTCACAATCATATTCTCGAATATACTGGGCATGGACTAGTATGGTATGCATTATGTGGCATGTGGAGCCAGGTTGTGCGAGTAAGAAGAGGCTAGCTTTGGAGCCTCAGAGTCGAGAGTTTCTTTATGTGGCACTTGTCATTTGTGCAGTGGTAGTAACTTCTGGGAAAGGGACTATGCATGACTGGGTTTTTATTTTTGGGACAGGGGGGGGGGTATATTGTCCCCTGTGCTTAGGTTGGAACTCATGATATGGTGTGAAGAGTTGTTAGGGCGACCCATTTAATGTTTTGTTGTTTGATATATGTGGAGATTTGAGTGTTGTTTGAAGAGGTATGCATTGGAGATGTGTGTTTTTTTGAGTGTCGATGTAGTTGCAATCATGAACCAAAGGAGTCGGTGCCCACGTGGAGGTCAGCCAGAGGTTGTGATGAAGGTTGAGGTGAGTAACACCATTGTGTGGAGGCGTTTTTGAGCGTGGGTATTAGTTTCTCTATTTTTCAAGTCTCTGCAAAGCAAGGAATAGTGGAGCCCTTTGAGTTGGAAGCTCTTGAATGAGTTTTCAGCTATGAGTTGGAAGTTCTTGAAATTAAATGACAATTCTTTTGAAAAAAGTTGTAACTGTGTGTGAAGAGTAGGGGACCAATGGTGTTTTTTTTGCAAATTGGAAAGTGAAGTTGCATCCACTGGCATGGTGTCATTTAGCACCATGTGTGGAGATAAGGGTCGTGAGGCTAAGTTATGGTGTTAAGTATTTTTTTGAGTTGTTATCTCTGGTGCTAAGTGTTTGAGTGTTCTCCTTTGACTGTTCAAGCATTGAGGTGTGTTCTAAGAAGGAGGCATTGAGCTTACAGGTCTTTAACTGTGTGAAGGGAGGAGTCATGTGGTGTGAAGGAATAGTTGATCTGTGATGCTACTCAAATATTGATTATGCATCTGCTGTAATGAATAAGGTTGAGACGTGAAAATTGTCGGATTCGACGAAACAACTGTGAAGTTGTTCTTGTTGTATAATCCTAGGTTGTTTCACAAAATCTCGTCTTGGTAGTAGAGTGAGCTTGGTGCCTCCATGTGGTGTTAAAAAGAGCTTGAGACAACTTGGATAGCTTCACCTGGGTTATGGCATGAAGCAAACTTGGTAGTGTAATAACTAGGGATCTTGGTTTAAGGAGAAATTAATGAGAAATATGAGCTCGAAAAAGAAGAAAAGTCTCTCGAAGGTTCCAAGAAATTAATGGAAGAAGCGAACCCTCCAATGATACTACTGAATTGGTAGTGTGAATTGGGTTCATTTTCTCATGGTTTTGTTAGAAGTTTTCTATTAGTTGAATTTTGGGAGCTTGTATGGGTCAAGAAGCAAGGTGCGGTGAGTGTGGCAAGGTTAATCTACAATGGGAATCAGTTGTCAATCTTCAAAATTGAAATTTTAGAGATATTGGTCGGCTTCTCATTTGAATCTCGCTAACTCAGAGCAAGGATAAGTTGTTTAGGGAAAACGTGTCACTACTACTATGATTTAAAGTGCCCGAGTTGTGCGAATTTCATTGTAGCTATCACAGTGAGCGTTGTCACGAAAGAGAAATCTAGCAACAAGGGAGTTTTTCATGTGGAGAAATTTGCAATTGTTGATTGTTGTTCGAGTTGGTGTTTGCATTGAATGACCCTACATTGAACCTGGGTCGGTGAGAGAGCAGTTGTTACAGCTCGTGTTTTGCGTCGAATAACTCATCCACGTGGACATGCGTGTAGAGAAAAGTAAAGTGTTGTGTAATGTAAGCCTATGGAGCAGTTGCAAGGCAATTGTAAGAGTTGTGTGGGAGCATGGTTAGACCTCTAAAGTGTCTTTTTTGTGGCATATTTTGCTCTGTGGTGGAGGTAAAGTGGTGCATAGGAGATATTTTTATCCTTTTAGACTACTTCGACAATGACCCTTTTGATGATCACTTTTTTATGAGTCCTTTTGGAAGCATTTTTGGGTCTAATAGTATTTTTGAGTTGGAAGAAATCTCTAACAAACAATGTGATGTCATTGATGATTAGGAACCAGTCTATTCCACATGATCCTGCAATTGAAGAGCTACCAGTTGATTAAGAGAAAATGTATAACCAGTTGAGTCAATTGTTGAAGATCCAGATGATAACCAAATAAAGACGGGATTAAGAGCGCCATAAATATAGGAAGGACACAAGAGTGTGTTCAAAGGAACTAACAATTCTTAACCAAAGCAATCCATTGAACAAGACTTAAGAACATTTGATGATGGAAGTGAATTTGCTAAAAAGGTTGAAATGAAATGGTATCATCCCATTTGTAGCAAGAAGAGATATCCTGATTTCATAACATGGAGTAAGAAGAAGAAACAAGTTGAAAATACAAAATTTTGGAGCAACAAATTCAATAAAAAGTTTCATCAATATACTCTAGCAAAAGAAATCAAAATGAAATATTTGAGTCATGTTTATAAGCCTATCTAAGACTTAGACCAGCGTGCAGGTTAAATTATAGTTTACGATTAAGGGGAGGTGTCAAAATAATAATCACTCCCATTGTTCCTTAGTCGGCGGGGAGTTAATAGTTTGCAATAGTCAACAAGGTTTAGATAGATAATAAAGAGAGTAGGTGCAATCCCTGTAGATTCTCATACTAAATTGATGTATAAATTTCAACCACTGAAATGCAATCATTGAGCTCATGTGATGAGTCTTAATTTTTTGATATCATCCATATAGGAAAAGGTCCCTCTACTAATAATATGGTTAATTGGTTGTGGAGTGATTATGCTTGTTTTCTTAGATTCTCACTCCCTACTTTGTATAACTTGTGTTAGAGAAAAAAAAGAAAAAGAGAGGAAATAAAGATGTAAATAATAATATTTTATACACCTACATTATGATATACTCTATTCTCCATATTCCAACCAAGATAAGTGATCAAGTCATACGTTGAGCTTTCTCGCTTTTACCACAACCTCAAAATCAAACTCTTGGAATAGGAGCAACCATTGGCAAATTCGTCCCTCTAAGAAAGGTTTTTTGGACCAGATACTTCAAAGAAGAATGATTAGTAAAGAATTTGAAATTCCCTCCTAGAAGATAGTGGGGAAACTTCTAGAGAGCGTAAACCATAGATGGGTATCCCTTCTCTCTCTATAGTTGTGTAGTTGTGCTCTGCCCCAGAGAACGTTTTTCTAACAAAATAGAATGGATGGTCCAAACTTCCTTCTCCTAGCTATATAAGAACAACACAACACAAATCTAGAGGAATAGTTTCCAAGATTCAAAATTCATTTCTTTCTTCTTTTTTTGCTTAAGCAAGAGTCGTTCCTTCTTTTCATTAATTTGTATAAAATATATTACATAAAATACATAAAACCCGGGGTAGAAAATGGCCAGAGATATGGCTATCTCTAGGCGCCTTGGGTAAAGAGCCGACAGCTCGTGCTCTGAGCCAAGAGACTGCTAAACTGCTTGACCATACCTCTAAGATCCAATGAGTGAAAAACAAAATGACTCAAAAATACGTGTCCCCTTCCCAACAATCAGTATAATTAAAGAGGAGAAATGGCCCACAAAATGAAGATTATGAGCCCGCTATGGAAGCCTAGAATCTAACCCGGACCCACCAACATGCACAGTGAACCTAGGCCATTGATCCTCCACTGTTAGATCCAATGGTTGAGAGGAGTATCGAGTGGAAAATAAGCCATTAGAATACTCGCTCGATGAGGGCGGTATTCTCTCTCATGTTAGAGCCACGTGTTGAAGGATGAGTAGCATCGGGATCATTTCCATGAAACCACTTTCGAAGTTGAGGGCGTACGATGAACCAGAAACCATCTTGATGGCGGTATAGAATGAATAGTGGTGGACCTAAAGATGCATTAGATCATATATAAAGAAGATTTCAGGTCCGCTGAGGAAGCCACAAGTGTAACTCGGACCCAGTAACATGCACATTGAATCTCGGCCATTGATCCTTCGTTGCTAGATCCAACAGTTGAGAGGAATATCGGGTGGAAAAGAAGCTGTGAGAATACCTGCCCAATAAGGGCGGTATTCTCTCCTACTAGAGCCATGTGTTGAAGGATGAGTGGCATCAGGCTCATTTCCATGAAACCGCTTCCGGAGTTGAGGGCATCCAATGAACCGGAAACCATCTTGATCGTGGCATAGAATGAATAGTGGTGGAACTAAAGATGCATTAGATCATATATAAAGAATATTTCGGGTCTGCTGAGGAAGCCACGAGTGTAACCTAGACCCACTAACATGCACATTGAATCTTGGTCATTAATCCTTTGTTGCTTGATCCAACGGTTGAGAGGGATATCGGGTTGAACAGAAGCAAGAGAAATACCTGCCCTAGAAAGGAGGTATTCTCTCTCCTTGATACATGTGTTGATCAATGAGTGGCATCGGGCTCATTTCTAGAAAACCTCTTCGGTTATTGAGGCCGTCCGAAAACTTGTAAACCATCTTGTCCGTGGTATGATTCAAAATATCGTCGATTCGTTGCACCCCTTGCCGTCCAATCGGTGGGGAGACACGAACTTGCCCCTATTTCTTCTGACTGGAAGCTCTCCACCCCATCTCCCTGTAGAGCAAAGCAGAGTTGATCTGTGATGTAGATCTTTTGTATAAATTCTCTTGCAGTAAATCTTCACCCACACTAGAACCCTGGGTTTGATGCTGTTTTCAAAATTCATCTTGGACAACCTCTGCATTTTGATTGTATATCTGCTAAACCCCAACTTCCGTGATCTACTAGAATCCCCTATTCTGATAGAGTTCTCGATCTGTGTTCGCTTGGCTGAGACAATCATCCCTCAACCTGCCCTGGATAACCTCATGCCATCTATATTTATTGTTGCTCTTAGCACAAAGAGCACCTTTATTGGCTAGTATATCCGCCAATTTATTGGCGCTCTGGCGCACATGTATGAAACTTAAGGTCCTCATGTTCTGAAGCTGGGAATGGATCCTTTGATAAACCTGAAGAAGCCTCCAATGTTTCAAGACTTTTTCTGGAGCTGAACCACAACAGATTCTCTTAACCGAATTGATAATCAGCTCAGAGTCTTCTTCAATTATGATGTTTTGAAAATTGTTGTTCTTCAGGATTTCTAAACATTGCCCTAGGGCCATTAGCTCTACCATATTGGTTGTGGCTCTTCCTAAATTACTATGAAAAATGTATTTTATGCAACCCTTTTCATCCCTTATCACTCCCCCATAACCAACCATGCCCAAGTTTCCTTTTGAGGCCCCATCTATGTTACATTTCATATATCCCTGAGGAGGAATATGCCAAAAGTCTTTGTCAGTGACTAGCTGATCTACAGATCTGCTATTGCCCTGAGGAATAAGCCCCTACATACTCAACTGGAGAAGTATCTGCAAATCAACATATGAAGGGAGGTTCTTAGGGGGTGTTTGTGTTAAAGTTCCAACCGTCTCCTTGAGCTATCTTAAAATTTTTTCCATGATGCTCTGGGAGGAATTCTTTTTATCTTTGAAAATTCTATTGTTGCATTCTTTCCAGATGTCCCATATTAGGAAGCTTGGAGCTAAAGCCCAAGCTTTGTTTACTATTTCATAATCAGAGAGGTTTGTCCTCCAATTCCTTAGGGTATTGTTAATGCTTCCTCTATCCCTATTAGTTTGTTTGAATATTGAGGCAATCCCATCCCACATCGAGGAAGTAAATATACAAAGGTTGAGAAGGTGCTCCATAGTTTCCTCTTGTGATTAACATAGCTGGCATCTGGATGGGCCAGAAACACCCCTTTTCCGGATGTTTTGCCAGGTCAGAATTTTTTTATGATGCACTAACCACATGAATATTTTGGTTTTCATCCATCCTTGGTTCTTCCATAGTTTCTTCCAAACCTAATCCAGTTTTTTAGAATCAAGCTCAAGGGCTATGCACTTTGCCTCTTTAAGGTTAAAGTTTCCTTCATTGTTATTGCCCTATCTTAGTTGGTTAGAATCAGCTGATATCATGATCTTTCTTTGATCCAGGATGGTTGTTAGAGCATCAACCTGTGCTTTCAAGGGGGCATTATCCCTGTACTCCATTTCCTTCCAAATTCTTCATTTTCCTCCACTATTTGTCTGATCCCAAAATTCATTTACTCAAAGTAACCCTTTGGTGTCAGTGTCATTCTTGAGATTTGCAAAGTCTTCTCTTAACAACCTAGGTTCTTGTTGCCATTTATCCTCCCAAAACCATGCAAGGTCTCCAGCTCTAATTTCCTAGAAACTATTTTTCTGAACTATGCCTCTATTTTCCCAAGCTTTGTTCCAGATGTGGGAACCTTTTATGATTCGAGACATTCTTATGTGGTCCTTGTCTTGCCAATTATTTTCATATTTCTGGTTCCAAATTTGTGCCCAAGGCGCATCTGAATCTTTTAACCATCTCCACCATAATTTTTCACCCAAAACTTTGTTTAGCACTTCAGGATCATCCAGTACTAAACCTCCATGTGTTTTAGGTTTGCATATCTTTTCCCAGGCTACCAAGGCCCATTTTTTCTTTTCTTCCCCTTTGCCCCAAAGAAAATCTCTTTGGATATTTCTACATTGTTGCATAACTCCTTTTGTAGTTGGAAGGGTTGAAAACATGAATATGGGGATTGATTGAAGGATCACTTTTGTAAGCACCAGCCTGCCTGCCAAGTTCAAAGACCTACTTGTCCATTTTCGTGTCTTCTCCTGCAATTTATTAATCACAGGCTCCCAAGCTTTCTTCCTTAGAGGTTTGTCTGCGAGTGGTACTCCCAAATATTTGGATGGTAACATATCTCTTTGAAAGCCCAGAACTCTGGAAATATTTCTTTGAATAGCAATGTTAGTGTTGAAAAATAAAATCTTTGATTTGGAGAGGCTTACCTCTGTACCCGTAGCCATAACAAAGTCTCGCAGGATTTGTTTGTAAGCTAGCGCTTCCTTGACTGTGGGAATACCCTGTAGCATGGTATCATCTACAAATTGTTGATGCGTTAAAGCATGTCCATTCTTGGATATTTTGAGACCTTGGATTTTACCTTTTTCTTTGGTAGACTGGATCACTCGGCCTAGTCCTTCCATCATAAGAATAAAGAGAAAGGGGGAGAGAGGGTCTCCCTACCTGAGCCCTCTTGAAGGATTAAAGATCTTTGAAGGAGAACCATTTACTAGAATTGAAAAAGTGGAGGTAGTAACAAGGGCCATTACCCATCTCACCTAGTTATGGTCAAATCCATAAGCTAGAAGGACTTTCCTAATGTAGGCCCAATTTAACTTATCATAAGCCTTTTCTAGGTCCAATTGCATAATCACTCCTGCCTACCTCTTACTTATCAGAGAGTGAACCACCTCATGAGCTTGAATGATATTTTTGAGAATTTGTCTGCCCTCCACATATCCCGTTTGCTCCACAAAAACCAGAGTTGGTAGAATGGGTTTAAGCCTATTAGCTATTATTTTGGAAATTATTTTATACACCACATTGCATAAGGCTATAGGTCTGAATCTATAAGTGTCATAGCATTGTCCTATTTTGGAATCAAGGAGATGAAGGATGTATTGAACGCCTTCAATACAGTTCTATTCTTCCTGGAGTCCTCCACCACATTCAGTATATCTTGCTTGAAAATACCCCAACATGCTTTAAAGAAATCTACATTGAAACCATCCGGGCCTGGTGCTTTTCCATTCTACATATCTTTGATGACTTCACTAACCTCCTCTTCATTCACTGGCCTATTAAGATTATAATTGTCTTCTCTTTTTACTAGCTTAGGAATGTGCTTTGTGAAGTTACTGATAAATGGAGATCTGTCTAAGAGAGGTTCCTCTGCTATGCCTTGAAAATGTTGAACCAACACAGCTTCTATATCTTTGTGGGTGTTGAGTTGGTTGCCTCTGGAATCCTTGATAGATGAGATCTTGTTGTGAGATCTGTGCTCCATGGTAGATCTATGGAAAAACCTCGTGTTTCTATCTCCTTTTAGCCATTGAACTCTTGATTTTTTCCTCCAAAATATTTCCTCTCGTTTGCATAAGTCCTCCCATTCGTGTTGATGATTGTTATCTTGTTCATTTATTTCCCCATTAAAGCCATCGGTGATTAGGATTTGATTGATTTCCTGTATTTTCCTTTCAACAACTTTTTTAGCTTCAAAGATGTTGCAAAACTCATTCTTATTCCAATCTTTGAGCCTAATTTTGATATGTTTCAATCTTTTGTGCAATGGAAACATTCTCATTCCCTGAATCTGCAAATCTTCTTTCCACCATTTTTCAATGTTGCTAATAAAGTCTGGATGGGTGAGCTAGATATTTTCAAACCGAAAAGGTCTGTTTTTTGGGGTTCCTATACAGGACGCCTCAAGTTGAACAGGCCAATGGTCTGAGCCACCAAAGGGGAGAATCCTCGCTGTCATATCAAGGGCTGTGAGCATAAGGTCCTCTGAGATTATGAATCTGTCAAGCTTTGAGGCTACTTGAGACTCCACCTCTTTTGTTGTTCCAGGTAAAGAGGCCATTACTTGTATCTGTGTCGACTAGCTTCATATTGTTTATAAAAATTCTGAAATGCTATAGAGTCTCTGCCTAGTGTTCTGGTCCCACCCTTTTCTTCCGACAAGGATCTGATCATGTTGAAGTGCCCTCCCAAAATCCATGGTATTCCTGAATGTTTGTCTCTCAAATCCTCTAGTGAGTCAAGCAGTCTGAGTTTGTCATCGGGCTTCTGTGGACCATAAATGTTTGTGATTAAATAAATTTCCCTGTCTCCCAAAGGATGAATAACCACTAATAAATAATTCCTAGATGCTTCAACATCCAATATACTTTTTATTTGAGGGTTCCAAAGTGTTAGAATACCTCCTGTTGTTTTGTCTGCTTCGACTTCTAGAAATTCATATCTATTAAGCCATTTGTTATGTATTTCTCTTATTTTTTTCTACTGAGCATTTAGTTTCCTGGATGAAAATCATATCATGTTTCTCTTCTTTCATTCTATTGTTAAGATTCCTTTGTTTCCTTTTACTTCCTAGACCTCTAATATTCCAAGATGTGAGCTTCATTTAGAAAGATTTGTAAAAGAGTAGTTGGATAGATCTTTCATCTTACCTGAATCTATCATTAGTTTTCCACATTCAATCAATAACTCGTTTTGTTTCTTTCTACCCCTTTTCCTGCCTGGGTTTCTAGGAGCGAGTCTTGATGTGGTTTTCACCCCTTCGTTGTCCTGACTCTCGAGGTTTCTTTTACCTCCCGACCCTTTTGTCTGAGTTCTCCACATAAATAGCTGTTGCACTTTGTTGAAGTCCTCTTGAGGTAATGAATCCATTTCCTCCGTGGTTCCCTATTTTAAGAATTTCTCCAAATCTAGATGTTCTCTTTCGAGAATATCCTACAGCTCATGATCCTCCATTTCCACCTCACTTGGGGTCATCTCTTGGTCCTTATCATGTTCCATTTTGCTCATCATAGTCTCCTTTTGTTGGTTAATATTCTGTATCTCCTCCACTTTTTCTTCCTTTTCCTTCTCCCCTGGGCTGTCCTCCATAGTCTGATTTGCCTCTTCTAACTCCTCTTCTTCTTCTAGTACCTTGTACCTGTTCTAACTTGTCTACTTTTCCTCGTTGTTTTTTTTGTAACCTTTTCCCTCCTTTACTTCTATTTCCCACCTTGTGAAAGCTATTAGTTTCTTTCCCTATTGTGACTTTAATTCTGCTCTCTATATTGTTGCGAGGGCAATCCCTGAATAGATGCCCTTGTTCATGGAATTTGTGGCATTTGAAAGGAACATGTTCATAGTCCACCGCTTGTACCCATTCTTCATCAAAAACTTCCAGGACCACTTCATCTAGTAGAGCTTCAAAGAGTTCCATCTCCACACATATACGAGCAAAGGAAGTGTACTTTCCCCTTCTAGTGGCCTCATATATTTTAACAAAACACCCTAGTTTATTTCCTATTGTTGATAATGATTCTGGTTGCGAGTAATCTAGAGGTAGGGAGTAGATTTGTACCCAAGCCGGGACCAAAGTGAAAGTCTCTCGCTCCAAGACAAAATTCATCATCCAAGGCTGCATATAAAGGCCTGCAACTGCATAAGAGTAGGGCCCTCATTTAAACACCCTATCTTTATCCTCAATGTTAGTGAAAACTACAATGAAGAAACCCTTTGATCCAAGGTGCGGGTCTATATCTCCTTTGGGTTTCTAGTGATTTTTGATACATGCCTATAGCGCCTTCCCCATTGGCCATAACCCCATGAATTTGAAAATGATAGCATAAGTCGTCATGTGATCCCTATGCGCCTACAGCGCTAGATCACTTAACACCACTTTGGGTGTGATAGTAGCCTTATGCTTACATGGACCATTTTTTTTTGGTTTCTGCATTCTGATTATTTTCCTCTACTCCTTTCTCTCTTCTGTCGTCTTCCTGCCTATTGTTCTGCTCCTGTGTGTTCCTATTGTCTTGTTTTCCTCCTAAAAAACCTTTTTCAACCTCCAGTGGTTTCTTACCGCGATTGGAGACTGCTTGATTGTAGGAGGGAGTGGTGCTCCCCCCCTTACGCCCCTCCATGGTATCCAATGCTTGATTTTTTCTGTAAACCCTAGCTTTTACCAATTACTTCCAAAAATTCATTTATTCCTTCATTCCATATAATTTGTTTAATTAATTCACATTATGATTGACTAAACGTATTAAATATTAAATCGTTAAGACATAAATCCATTATAGTTGCACCTCCTCTCTTGGATGGTTGAGATCTTTAGTCGAGATCAAAGTTGGTTGAATAGTTAAAGGATTACTTCCATGTCAAATAACTTCTCAAATGTGGATTATCTCTTTATTACCTCACATTTCACCTCCAATGCATTATTCACTAATCTAGTATGAAAATGGTGTATATTGATCGTAAGAAACTAGTTCCACTTTTAAAAATTTTATTTTATTTTTTTAAATTCCATTTTTGGAGAGTTAATTGTCTTCCCTAAAACTATTGTTTATAATGTCACCTTTTGGGAATGTCAATGGCCTTATTAGTCCCTGCCAAAGCAAGGCTATAGCAATCGATTTGTCTATTGACCACTAATATTTTAGCGTTTACTATGACAACTTCTAATGTTTAAGTTTAGAAATCGTTAAAACATTTTTTTAATTAAAAATAGTATTTTTTGTTCACTATGACAACTTCTTATGTTTAAGTTTAGAAATTGTTAAAGTATTTTTAATTAAAAATAATATTTTTTTACGATGTGGCTTAAAATTTTGGGTGTCTTATTTCAGCTTTTTTGACATGTGTTTCATGTTACCCATGAAATTTGATCACCATGACAATTCACCAATTTTCATGGGGATCATGGTTGACATCTTGTAATCAAAATAAAACAATAACTCTTTGAATTGACTAATTGGATACAAGCATAACATAACATTATGGTTGTGTTGAGTTAACATATATTTATTATTTAGAAATCTATATGTTTAAAAATTGTAATTATAAACAAAATAACATAATGGATACATTTTAAAATAAATAAGTACATGAAGTTATATGAAATTGTATAGTAAATTGAAAAATTATAATAAACATTATATATATTATATTTAATGTAAATAACTAATTATAAATACCAACACAACATAATGGTTATTAAAGTAAATTGACTAATGAACATTACAGTGTTTAATTTTGACAAATAAATATTTATTTTTGAAAATTATTAAAAAACTATTTTTCAAACATATAATATGACTATGAATTTGAAAATTTTAATGTAATACTTGTGTCATATAAATAACAACCTCTTATATTCTTAATGTAATTTCGAATATAATTACACAATTCATGCCATTATTTTTATTTTTAAAATCAATAATATAAAACATTACCATAATTTCCTAATATAATTACACTAGTATTTTTATTCTTAAACTCAATAATTTAAAATCTCATGACACATTTAATGTATTTAAAGAATCACTACTATAAAACCAACTAATTTTTTGGATTTCATTTAAATCTAATAGAAAATAAACTGTGAAATTTAATTCTATGACATAGTGGCACATATGTCTAATGCTTTATATGAAGTGAATAATGTGGTAAGTTTCTGTAAACTACTTGATTTGTGATTCAAACTAGCAATCTCATCTAGTGAGAATATTGCATTGGATTTTCAATTAATATTAACAACAATAATAACTCGGGATCTATTTCCATTTCAGGTTGGCAGCATTGGACACTGACTGGGATTTGGAAGTGTGGAAGTCTTTATATCATAGTACAGGAAGATGAATGTGTATCTTATCTATTTTTTAATTAATTTATTGAGTAATTTTATTTATTTTGAAGAGTGAGCGATTTCATTTGTCATGTTGTGTATTTAGTTATTTATTTTTTTATAAGTCTCAAAATTATATAATATTTTCAATTTATTTTTTACTTATTTTATGTTACATAATTTTTTATTTCATTTGTATTCATACATACTTTTTGAAATTCATTTAATTTATTATATTTATCAAAATTAAAAACTTTATAAATGAAGTGTTTTATGGGTATTCAAATATTCTCTTAAAATTTATTAATCTATTTTATTTATTAAAAAATAAAAATTTAAAATGAAATTGTGAAAGATAGAAAAGTTTTCGGAAAAGACAACATTTTTTCTTTACATTATAGCTAACCAGAAACATTGATCTAATCAGAGAGTCCAAGGCTGTTATTGCAGATATTATCCTTTAGATTGCAAAGAATAAGAAATTATAACCATAAGTAATATTTCTTTTCACCTATATGAAAGAAAAGTACTATGTTCACTGGTTAGTAATGTTGTTTTAAATGTTTATGAAGCAAAATATTTTTTTTAAGTCAACACATGATAAAAATATAACTAAATAAAGATAGATTATATTTTTATTAATTTGTAGTAATTTTTTTATAAAATTAAAATTTTCACACTATAAAAATGGTTAAATCTATATTTATTTGTAAAAACAAATAATAATTTTTAATATTATAAATTATTAATATATTTATTAAATATTTAAATTTTATATATTTTAAATAAATTTGAAATTTTGTTATTATTATACTTCTTAAATTATTTGTTTCCAATAACACTTAACAAAAACAACAACAATCTTGTTACATTCGAAATAACAAACTTCCACTATCCATTCGCAGCTTACTCCACTCCTTGATATACACTTCTCAACGATGCATTAATGCTTTATCTCAAAGGTATTTTGATCAGGATTAGGTATTGTGATCATGATTTGGTTGTGATTTTTGCATTAGATTTTATTGGTTTTAGTATTTTATAAGTGCACGATGTGACGGTCGGGGCGGTCGGTTTGCACACCCCCAGTTGAGTTCTAGTCTTACTGAGCTTGAGTGTATTCTGCCTCATGTAGTTGTAATGTGATCTTTTGAATGTGATGGTTGTCATGGTGTCGAGTCTTGCTGAGCTCTAGTCTTACTGAGCTTGAGTGTATTCTGCCTCATGTAGTTGTAATGTGATCTTTTGAATGTGATGGTTGTCATGGTGTCGAGTCTTGCTGAGCTCTAGTCTTACTGAGCTTGAGTGTATTCTGCCTCATGTAGTTGTAATGTGATCTTTTGAATGTGATGGTTGTCATGGTGTCGAGTCTTGCTGAGCTTGAGTGTATCGCTCATGTGGTTGTAATGTGATCTTTTCAATGTGATGGTTTCATGTGTTGACATGTATATGTACGAAAAAAGGGCCCATAATGCTTCTAAAGGAAACTAGCCCCTCTCATTTCTAAAAAAAAAAGTGAATGAATACATTTAACCTATCTTTCTATATTTATTTTATATTAATGAAAATATTCGAAATCAGTATTAATTTTTCTTTTATTTTATATATTATGCGTGTCTTAATTTAAAGTTGTACTTTGACGAAGGGAAAAAAGAAGAAATAGTATTCATTTAGAAGATATTTTTGCGATATATAATTTTTTAAATTATTATAAATAAAATAGTAAAAATTATTTTTGCATTTTTAATAATATGTTGATTAAATTATAATTTTGTTTTAATTAATTAAAATTATAAAATATTTTAAGATTGTAATCAAGAAGAAAGAAAAAAATCCTAATTATTTAAAAGATATTTTTGTTATATACAATTTATTTTATTTTATTTTTTAATTTTTTATTTTTTTATTATTATTTTTTTATGTTAGATTTTAGGCTTCTGTGGAAGTTTTTTGCAGTGGTATGATCTGGATTATCTACAGTTTTGTGTTCATTTTGTGGACATTTCAAACCCCATTTCAAACCCCAAAGAGGTTCCATCATCAAGACTAATAGAATATGAATGAAAGCTTATTGAAAGAAGAGTCAAACGACCTGGAAATAAATAAACCTAAATCCCTAATTTATTTTGTGTTTCAGTAATATATTGAATTAAATTGTAAGGAATGATTTCTCTATCATGTTAGTTTTTATTTTATTTCAGTTGAATTTATTAAATCATTCTTTAATTAGTTACAAGTCCATGGAGTGTTGATACTACTGCAATATTTATTCTTACAAAGTTAATAAGTGATATAATATAAGACTTATTCAATTATTTTTATGCAATTATGTAAAAACTTGTACCATTTGGTTCTTTAAGATGAGATTACAAAAAAAAATCAAATCGTTTGCCATCGTAAGTTATATTTAATGGGAAATTCTTTGCATGGTGTTGCTTTTTTCCCGAATTTATAAAAACAAAGAAATTGAGTGAAATCAATATGTAAAGGTGTAAATGATATTGGATGTATATCTATTTCTTGAAAATTAAATTATTTTATAATTATTGATTTGAGGTTTTTACTATTTATATACTTTGTAGTATTGTTTTCGGAGTCATCGTATTTATGTTTGGTTGGAATCGACATTTCGAATCAACCTCTGTGGTTCATCATCACGATTAAATCCATGAGTGAAATAAGTCAGAATTCAATGAGTGATTGGTTGGAATCGACATTTCGAATCAACCTCTGTGGTTCATCTTCACGATTAAATCCATGAGTGAAATAAGTTAGAACTAAATGAGTGAAATAAGTAAGAACTCAAAGAGGTTTAAATAAGGCTAGGGTTGGGATGGGAATGAATAATGACCGATATGTTAGATGATGTAATTTTGCTTTATAATTGTTTATTTACATTTTAATTATTGAGTTAGTCATGGTTTATTGGTTTTTAATACATAATTTAATATCTAGTTTTTATTAGATTGAAATTAAGATTATAGTTATAAATATTAATTAGTGATTATTAAGTAACCAATAATTAATTGCATAATTAATTTTATTTATTTTTGAAATGAATATTAGTGATATGATATATATGTGAATTATAATGATGATGGTGGTGGTTAACGTCCACTGAGACCAAATTTTGGTCTATCAGACCTTAAAAAACAAATTATTTAGTTTGATTTAAGATTTTATTTCTATGCTCAAAAAGCTTGGAGAGAAGCCTCCCGAGCTCACTATAATTTTGACATCCTAAAAGGAGCTCACTATAATTTTGACATCCTCAAAGGCTAGGAAGGTCATTATTGTGACAAAGATTATGGCACTCAAATATAATGTGGTTGTACACAGGGCACTCTAAGAGGATATATATGAATTATCTTAATTTTTAGTTATAATTAAAAATAAAATATAATATATATATATAATGATGTATATTAAAATCATGATTATTAAACTAGTGACTAGTAATGATTTAAAAACTAATTTTATGGTAATACATACTAAGTTAAGTATTATTATTAATTCCAAATATGAATTTAATAATTAAATTAAATTAAATATTATTATTTATGTATTTATTTTTGTTTTTATTAGAATTAAATGTGTGTAGACTTAATTATTTTATGCAATATTGATTCAATTAAACTAAATTTATATATTATATTAATTAATTGATTGATTGATTGATTTATTTATTTTTATTTTTAATGACTTAAAATAATGATTATAGAAAGGGTTTATACTTGATGATTTAAAGGAGAAGGGTTTAATGAATTTAGGGCTTGTGTCATAACAAGGAAGATCCGGGAGGTCCAATCGAGGGATGAGAAGGCAAGGAAATTTTTAGGAGAATGAGGGAATAGAGGTAAGAGTAGAGATCGAATTGTCACTAATTTTCCAACCATCATCGCGGTTGAGATTATTAGGGTGTTTACCTATTTTGATGGCTTTTCTGAATTTCCTCTGGTGATAATGGTCAATTGTGGCCACAACACGAGTTTTCAATGCAAATATGATGATTTGTTTTATTGGAGTGCTCGGTTAAAGCTGAGGTTTTGGAGCGGTTATGCTTGATGTCAGCTGCATGTTCTTGAATCTTGGTTGAGATTGATCTACCAGTCTTAGCAATGTAGGTTTTGCAACAAGAACAAGGGACCAAATAAACTCCTTTGTGGCATTTGGGGTCAATGGGATCTTTAACTTTGAATCTTGGTTGAGAGTGATCTATTGGTCTCAGCAATGTAGGTTTTGCCACAAGAACAAGGGACCAAATAAACCCCTTTGTGGTATTTGGGGTCAATGGGATCTTTAACAGATTTTAGGCATCTGCTAATGGTGCTCATAGGTTTGAAAGTGGTCTTTATATTGTTCTTCTTTAAAATATACTAAATTTTAACTGTGATGCCCAATATGTAAGGAAAGTTTACCTTAACAACGTACTCATTCATTTTATAATTATTTAATTTAAGCTACTAAATAAATAAAAATTAAGTTTATTAAATTAAATAAATTTTCTTTTAAATTTGTTTGTTTAAAAATGTTATTATCAATACCACTTAAATATAAAAAAATGAGAAGGTTTTGCAAAAAAATATATTCAGTGGTCTTTCACTATAACTAAAAGCGGAAGGGCATTAACCTTTTTTAATTACCATGAACTTATTAGAAATATGATAGGGTGAACGTTACAACGCTGAGTGTCAAATATCATTGCTAAACATTGGATTTAATGATATTTTATTGACAATCACCAACTATCCAAAAATGTTAATTTTTCACAGCAAATTTTTGGTAGTTGAGGAATATCAGCTTAGGACACTAAATACTGTTTCCCATGATCCTAAAGATTACAATCGTGATTGTCAAATACCATTTCCAAAGATTGGATTTAGCGAGTCTTTGATTATCACTAAACCTTTTAACATGTTGGGAATTTTCTTTTATGATTATCAACTATAACAAATGTTAAATTTTTCCAACGAAATATTGATAGTTTGATAGTTGAGTACTAGCACCTGAAAGTTTTATG
Source organism: Pinus taeda (assembly GCA_000404065.3). NCBI lineage: Eukaryota > Viridiplantae > Streptophyta > Pinopsida > Pinales > Pinaceae > Pinus > Pinus taeda. The sequence continues at coordinate 58,431 of APFE030009411.1, forward strand.
TAAAAGTTTAGTTATTTCTTCTTTTTATAAAAATTTAAATATAAAATGTATATATTTGATATTCATTATGCTTTTTAAAATATAAATTTAAAACAATATATTATGGAAATGGAAAGGGTGCAAGTAAAATTGTTTAATGATTTTTAAAACATTTATATAATTATATAAAAGATTATTTTATTTAAAAATATAATTTAATTTTTACATAATTATAATAAAAAAATAAATTATTTTAAAAATATATATATTAAAAAAAACAAATTTTAATTTAATTTAAATAAATAAAATGTAATAAAGATTTCTCTAAACACCTTGCTTTGCAATTTAATAACGGAAAGGAAAAACGCAATATTTAATTTTTTTCTCCTTATGAGTAAACCATATTGAGGGAGGACAATGACAAGCAGAGGTCTGTGTAGAGGCTAGAGGTCAAGCTACTAAAGCATATGCACACACAGAGGTTAATGATAGATATCATAGAACAATATGATGCATGAAGAGGCTAGCAACAGTAACAAAGCTTGTGACTAAGAGGCAGAATTGAATGTGTTGGTTGAGACTGAATAATCAGAGGTTGTAGTAGAGGTTAATGATAGCATAATGTTTTTGATCAAGGTTTAGAGTAGACATGGTGTTGTTGTAGCAGAGACCCTTCAATATGAAAGGAGGAAATGGATCAAACACTGACTGTAGAGAGGCAAAGGATAGTGTAGCTAGGAGATTTACGTGATTTATCCATTTGTGTTACAGGGGCAGAGATTTCAATTGCATGGTTGTGGCATTGTTTTGTACGATTGTTATAATGTACCATGGCTAACTTATTGCATTCATATTTGTGATTCTACTAATGGTGATGAATTGAGAGTGTGTATGTAGGAGGTTTGATGCACGTTAGTGTCGCAGGAGATTTTTTGTATTTTGCTTGTTACTTTATCAGAAGAGTTGAGCATATATTTCATTGGAGAATTGTTGCATGGTTTTGCAAACCCATTTATTGTTGTTGTGTAGTGTTTGTATTTTATAGTGATACCTTGTTTTGTTGATATGGTTCATTGCTTGAGAGCCATAGCTTGTTGGATGATGTTGGTTGTAGTTGAGAGTAGAATTGTTGAGTGATGATATGCTATTGATGTATTCAGGATTTGATTGTTTGGTATGGTGTATGGATATGAGAGAGAGAGAGAGAAATGTCTTAACAAGTTTTTGATCGAGTGGTTGAGCATAGAGTCTTTGTGAATCCATTTTGAAAATTGATGAAAATAGGTTCACTGTTTTGTATGTTGATTATATGGGCCTAGTATGAAATATTTTTATATGAGGTCCATGAGATGTGCTTGAAGGTTGGGGCCTTCAGTGGGTGAGTTGTAGCTTACCAAGCAATTGGTGGCTAATCTTTGTCATTGTCTCACCTTATATCTGATGTCCTTGTGTGATGTTCTTATTAATGAGTTGTTGTTATGTCTTAATGGTTTATGGTTTATGCATTGTTTCTCTTATGGTTGTTTGGTTTATGCTCATATGATTTATATGTTTATTTAATGATCTATTAATGTGTTGTTGGTTAGTTAATGGATGAATCAGTGATTGTGAAAGAAAAGTAAAATTTGGTATAAATTGGTCATAAGCCACACTATTGATTCCCCCTCTCCCCCTCCCCCCTCTCAGTAGTGCTCAAGGTTTCTAGCAGTTATATCAAATAAAATATAATTGGTTCCAACCCTTGTTTCTCGAAAGTATGGAGCAACATATATGAGCATGCATTTAGGAAGGTGATTAATTCCATTTCATCAGTGAAAAATGTGTCCTAACATAAACAACATCAACTAAGTAAGCAAAAATGAAGAAAACCTCACCAAATCTTGGGAGTGCTTCCAATGATTTCTCGATGGCTTCTTGAATAATAGAAAACAAAATATGGACCTAGTTGATGATTAAACCCTTTTCAGTGATATGTGAACGCATTCTAACTTGAATTGTTTGACATCTTTCTCACCATATAATATGCAAACCATGGTGCTAGTTGTTATATAGGGTGACTTACGTTATTGAATTGAATATAGCATATTTATCTAACTTTAAATTCCATTCAACCATTAATACCTAATTAAGCCATCCAAATCTATTTCTTGCTCATCTAATTCTTAAGCTTTAAAATTTTCCAAAAACACACAAAAATTCAAACTAATATCAAGTGGGTTTAACTTGAACATATCATTAAAATCTTTATGTCTTAAATACCTTACTACCTGATGGGATGAATTAACAATTGTGGAAGTTCTAATATCAGCATGTGTAATAATCTAGTGTACCATGTCATAGTAGGGAAGAATAGTCAACGTTATAGTTGCGCAGTTAAGGCTTGACCTTTTGATATCTACAAATATATTTATTTATGATTTCTCATCATCAAGAAAGTTTCCATTTTCAAATATTGCATGAATTTGAGGCCAATATGAACACCCTTTTAGCCTTTTTACTATGAGTGGTGTCCTGAAAAAATGCTAAATCAAGATTTCTCTCTTCATTGTATTCTTTGTCTTCTAGAATCACAATCTTAGTCTACTTTCCCTTTGCTTCATGGATATATTGTCCATATAAAACACAGTTGAAAGAAAAATAATTAAAACTCCAAATAACCCGAAAAGGAAGAGATTGAAAAGAAAGAAGCCATTAATTAATTCATTTGTATAATGAAAATTAGTACTTACCAAAATTTATTGTATTCAATGAATACATATGGAAGAGTTTATTAACCACATGTTATTGTTAGAAGGGCTTAAATATAATAGAGCAAATAATCATTCTTTTAGTTGAAAAAATAATATGGGTATGGTGAAATGATAAGTGTGATGGGCGAATAGACCTTTGGATAATGTTTGTCATTAATGTCCTCTATTATGATTTTAATTCATCAAGGTCATAAATTTTAAATGATAATAGTGAATGGTCATTTTTCAACAAAAATCGGTGGAAAACATATAACTTAAATATTTTTTAAAAATTGTGTTACATGATCCCGAATATTTGTAACCCAAATGATACAAAAAAACTAAATAATATCTTTGTTTTTTGTATGTACTGGAATAAGATTAGACACCCTTTGTGAATGTCAAACTCGAAATTGATTTTAGCCTCAAGTGATTTATTCAATTTCTTCTTCATTAAGGGTTCCTTAATTGGGTGTATTTTCCTCAATTATGTTGTATAGGCATAATTTCTTTCTTTATTGAAATTACATGTTGAATAATATTGGTATCATAAGTTTTAACATTACTATATGTCAAAGCAAATATATTTTTGTATTCTCTAAATAGTTTTATAAAAGCAATATTTTCTGAAAGAGTACAACCAATTTCCAAAATATTATGAGGATTTTCTTCCATCCCTAAATTGATTACTTCATATTACATTGAAAAATGGTTGGTCTTGCTGTTTGTAACACCTTGAAGTTTGTTTTGTAGGTCATAAGACTTCTCTAGTTAGACCATAGATTTGGGAATTGCATTTTCTAGAGTTGGTTAATTTGCCAGAGAAGAATCATCAATAGATTCAACATATTGCAGTTAATCTCTTATTGAAAACACTTCTATTGGGATTAACTTTGAAACTACGTTAGCAAGTAAATAACAATTAGAATTTTATCCTTGAGGTACAAAAACAATATTAAAAAGTATAAAAAATATAAATTAAATTCCATTGCTCGTATTAATAATTTTGAGGTAATTAGAAATAAAATTTATATTATTTATACCTATTTGACTATGATTTATGAATCACTTATTACTTCAAAACTTTTACTTTTATATCTATTTATTTTTTGAGATCTTGAATTAGGGCCTCATAATCAACAACATTAATTATATATTTGAACTTTATTCTACATGCAATTAGAGCCTTATTCCCCTTGGGATCTTTGAGGGCATAGCCAAGACTTGCAACCTCATTAGATCTAGAGCCATCAAATTGTAAAATCCATAAATCGTTATTAACATATAAATATAAATTTCTTAACTCCAATTTTTTACAATTTGTTACATCAATATGAATTTAATGAAGGATTTCATATTTTAAACATGATTCCATAAACAGAGGAAGGTTTTCCAATAAATTTTCCAAAGAAAGAGTCAAAATAGTAGTTGCCCAAAATAGAATTAGTGAAGATGATTAGTTCATTAGGAGCATTAAAATCTATAACAATGTGTTTTATGTGCTTTTCACCTTCAAATTTAATCTTATTAGGTTAACCATTATGTGGAAACAAAAGATGTGACCAATTAGTAGAAAAGTAACTATTAAGCTTTTCTTACCAGTCTCCACTTATGAGAAAACCATAATACTTAGGGATACCCACTACAATAATATCAATCATTTGGTGAACTTTAGGATTTGAAGATAATCTAATCAAGCTATTTTCTATTTCCCCTAAAGCATAAACATTTGATCTATCTTGTTGTACAATTTGTGTTCTAGATTTCTTAGGTTCTACATTTACTTTTTTTGCATATATAATAGGGCATAACATTCGAAGAAGCACCAAAATCTACTAAACAATTACGTTATTTTTTTTTTAAATTTTCAAATGTCACAAGTAATGGAGGTGTGTTTGAACTAGATTTTCTCTGACTAATGCATCATTGGCATTGAATTTTTTATTAAGTTTGATGAATGATTTTGTTCATATTTCCATTTGTATTTATTTCTTGTAGGATTTGATTCATTTTTAGAAGTAGTTTCTTTGAAAACTTGAAGTCATTTATTGTTTTGTCGAGTCAATTTAGATAATTAATACAAGGAGATATTTTCCCTTGTTTCTTTCATGTCTTCTAGTATATCATATTCTAAAATATCATAATTAACAAAATTTTATCTAAATTAAATACTTTTGTTCATAGAGGAGGACTTCTTTATAGTAGATGAGGCATTTGGTGGCCTTGTAGAAGAGGAAGACCCCTTGCTGGTAGTCTAAGTAGCACAAATTTCCCCATGCCTCCTATTCATCATTATTTATTAGTCCTTGAGATATATCCCATGTGACATGTATCAATACCTCAAGTTTGATCTATGAACTGACCCCTTGCTTGTAGTCTAAGTAGCACAAATTTCCCCATGCCTCCTATTCATCATTATTTATTACTCATTGAGATATACCCCATGTGACATGTATCAATACCTCAAGGTTGATCTATGAACTACAGTGGATATTCCATTAGACAAATCAACACAACATATCTAATAAAAATATAATGAAATATGAAATCTATACTATGAAGGTTAATTTTCCTTAGCTTTCTAGATTTATTAATTATTGTTTTTTTTATGCATGTAATAGATAAAATGTGAAAAATAGAGAATAGTGAAATACAAACACACACCAATCAAAATGAACACCAAGATATAATTTGGAAAACCATTTAGGAGAAAATCCAATTATAAGGTGAGGTTGCTTTGCTCTCTTTTGTTTGATTGGAAATCATGCAAATACAAAGGAGAAATAACTCTCTATGGAGTTACTTTCAAAGACTTGTATCCCATGAGATACTATAGAATATAAGTCCCCTCTATTCTAATCTCCCTTTATCTGTTCCCAGCTACTCTACTCTACTATGGAACAAATTGCACTCAAATAAAATGGAACCCATTTTCCTCCGAGTGGCATGGTTGTAACATAGCTCTATGGAAAAATCGGGGTTAAATTTGGCCCATTCAACCCTCGACATGAATTACAACATGACCCTTATATAGTATTATTCATATTTCCCACCTGGCTAGATGATCTGATTTAGAATATTATATTGTTGTGCTAAGATCCTATTCATATTAGAAACAAAATTCTTTCATTGTGCTTAAGGATTCATGAATTTTTTGCAAGTGAAAAATGAGTTTTTATGTTAATTTTATGAGAAATTAAACATAAATAAGAGACTGAAAATAAGCATAAACATGTACAGAACATCATCAAAAACACATTAGAACAAGAACATGACAAAGGAGTTCACCCCTCCTGGGCTACGTTTCCTTAGTCCATCTTCCAATGGCTTGAGCCTCTCTATTATGCTCAAAAGTGTAAAAATATGTGTTTACAATGTTCAAATGCTTCTGAAACCTACTCCAATGAGTCCATAATATCCAAAAATGGTTATCTAGCCTCTTTTTGCAGCCAATTTGGTGGAAAACTGAAGAAGTTATGACCTCTCCTAGTTTTCCCAATATTTGCTCCACAAATTGCACCATTTTTGGCACGATCCTACAATTTTGCTCCAAAAAGTGCTATCTGGGCCAAAATTTTGTCAAACGGAGGCCATAAGCTATCAGCACTGACAACCCCATTGTAAATCACAATCAGCGAGAACAGGCGGGTCTTATGGTTTGTGAATGCGGCGTGGGCAATATGCAATTGTGATAAATGGTGGACCCGACGGAACTATCAAATAAAACCCATAATCTTATCACATCCAGGATCCATCGCAAATCAAAATCGGTAGAGTCAGGGGGTAACATGTATACAAGGCTCTGCATTGTGCGATCTACAATTGTGATTATCGCATCGCAACCCAGTACAATAGGGGCTGATTTTTGTAGTACTTCCCTTCTGCGATGTGTGATTGCAATTATCACATCACACCCTAGCATGCTTTGGGGTCGATTCTTTAATACCGACCTGCTTGTGATATACAATTTATGAAATGCGGGGCCAATGGCAACCTACCACTTGGTGCTTCCCCATTTGCTGAAGAGTCTTGCAACATCATATTCTCCAACAATTTGTCAAAGTCAAACCTGAATTTTGACTTGCTCTAACTTCTTCATATGAGCTCGGATTTGAGTTTTGTTAACAGTATTGGAATCAGGATAACGAGCACTTCTATCTAAAGCTAAGTTTACCGAGATTCTTCCACTTTGAGTTTTGAGCCTAATTTTAAGCACCTGATCACTCCTCCCCACTGGAAGCCTTTTGGACCCCAAAATATCAATTTCAATTGTCCAGCAGGTGAGGGTACAATTCCCTCACCTTTCCAACCTTTATCCATTTGGATTTTAAAGGATTTGTACCCTTGAGCCCCACTCAAAGATAATCAACACTTCCCCTTTTTTATATCCTTGTTCTTCTATCAAGTATAGTGTCTTACTAAAGCTCATCAAGGAATTCTGCAGACAAGTCATCAATAGATGCAATTTGAATATTATCTCCTTGATATTCAATCAAAGGAGGCTCGTACAACCTTAAATTCTCAAAATTAACAACAACATAAATTTTTATATATGAAGGCAAATCCAATGTGAAGGCATTGTTACCAATCTTTTCCAAAATTCTAAATGGACCATATCTAATTGGTTTTAGCTTTTTACCTTCTCCTTCGAGCCTCTCTTTTTTAATGTGAAGCCAAACTTCATCACCAACTTGGAACTTGTGATCTGGATGATGCTTTCCGTGCTTTGTTTTGTACTTACCTTGGATTTTCTCAAGTTGTTCTTGAACCTTTTGGTGTATTAATTGGATTTTTTCAATGAACTTTCTTGCTTTTTCTATGTTGGCATGACCTTCAATAGCAACATCTTTCCCAAAAATAAAATCTAAATCAAATTTAGGCAAGTATCGCAAGCATGCCTCAAATGGTGAAGTTTGAGTTGAAGAGTGCTTGGCTCGATTGCAAGCATGTTGAATATAGTGAAAATGCTCATCCCACAACTTAGGATGCTTGGTGAAATACCCATGAAGACGATGTATCACTATTATGTTCACCACTTCTGTTTGACCATCTGTTTGTGGATGAAAAGTTGTACTCTTTTTCAATTTGGTGTCCATGAATCCCCACAATCTTGACCAAAAATTCCCAACAAAGCAAGAATCTTGATCACTAACAATGGATGTGGGCAATCCAAAATGCATGCAAACATTCTGAAAGAATAACTGAGTAGTTTCTCCAGTTGTAAGTTTATTTTTACATGGCATCAAAAGACATATTTTCTTAAACCTATCCACAACTACATACAAATATCATGAGCTCTTTTTGACAGTGGAAGACCTCCTACAAAAGCCATAGAAACACTCTCTCACGTCGTGAAGGAACCGGAAGTGGTGTGTACAATCCTAACTTCCTATTGCTAAGCTTACTCATTGAACATAATGAACATCCTTTAATAAAATGAGACACACTTTCAAGAATGTGAGGCCCATAACAATACCTCTGTAGATGTGCCACCATCTAACTTACACCGAAATTACTAGCAGTAAGAGAAGTATGTGCCTTTCTTATGGTGTTAACTCTTTCTCCCTATGGAATACAAAGCTTTCCAAGATGGTACAATAAGTTATCATGAAAATGATAATACAATTCCACTACTTGGTTACCTTGACTCAAGCTTGCATAAACATTTTGAAAATCATTATCTAATGCATATTGCTCGATATAACTTTCATGTAAAACATAATTATGCTTGAGTAAAGTAGTTGCACTAAAAATAGGCCTAGAAAGAATATCAACAACTTTATTGTAGATACTTTTCTTATACCTAATTACCAAGTGGAATTGTTGAAGAAAACCCATCCATCGAAAGTTCCTTGATTGCTGCAACTTTGATTGTGATTGCAAGTATTGCAGTGGTTGATGATTAGTGTGAATCATTGTTTCCTTACCCATAAAGTAGTGTTTCCATGTTTTCACACTTTGCACCAATGCATACAATTCCTTGTCATATGTAGGATAGACAATCACTACACCATTAAAAGTTTCCAAATAAAAAAAGATAGGCTTACCATGTTGCATGAGGACTACACCCATGGAGTAGTCGCTAGCATTAGTCTAAATCTCAAATGACTATCTCAAGTCTGGAAGTGAAAGCACTGGAGTTGTACAGATATTTTCCTTCAATGCATCAAAGGCCTTTTGTTTTTTTCCTCCCCACTGAAAAACCTTTTTCACACTTGTCAATGCATGCAAAGGAGCGACTATAAGAGAAAAATTAGAAATGAATTTTCTCCAATATTGGGTTTCTCCCAAAAAACTTCTTACCTTAGTAATTGTCTTGGGCCTTGGCCAATTCACAGTGACATCAAATTTGGAGGGATCTATTTTAAACTCACCTCCTCTAGAAATGTGACCCAAGTAAACTAAAGAATTTTTCCAAACTTGCACTTTGACATCTTAAGGTACAACTGTTATATTTTCAAGACATCAAGTACTTTTCTTACATGCATGACATGTTCATCATGATATTTACTAAAAATTAATATTTCATCTAAGTATACTATGACAAACTCATCAAGAAATGGCCTCAACACATCATTCATCACACACGTGAATGTAGCGGGAGCATTACGTAAACCAAACGGCATAACTAGCCATTCATAAAATCCTTGTTTTATTTTGAATGTTGTCTTCCAAATGTCTCCTTCAACTATTCTAATTTGATGGTAGCCACTTCTTAAGTCTAGCTTAGTGAAATACTTTGCATCTTTCAATTGATCAAGTAAATCATCTATTCTAGGCAGTGGGTAATGGTTCTTTACCGTAATTTTGTTCAATGCACGAAAGTCCACACACATGCGACATGTTCCATCCTTCTTTGGCACCAAGACAATAGGTGAACCGCATAGCGAGCAAGATGGTTTGATGATCCCTTTATTCAACAACTCTTGAATTTTCTTTTTAATTTATGTGTTTTTCATCACTGAGATCCTGTAGATGCCAACGTTAGGAAGAGGACAATCTTGTTGCAATTGTATCTCATGTTGGATTCCTCTCTTGGGAGGTAATCCCTTTGGTTCCTGAAACATCTCATCATATTGGTTAACTACGTCAACCAATTTAGACTTCAAATTTGAATCACAACCTTTAAAAGCTTCACTATCAACATCATTCTTAGGTTTGATCATTAGAAGCACAAAATTCTTGCTCGAATTCACTAGTCTTTTCATCGGCATGCATTAACAAGTGAAAGATTTATTTTCTTGCTATGAGCTCTCACAATATATTCTACTCCATCTTTGAATAAATTATATTTTTTTTCATGCCTATGGAAGATAGATTTTATATCATAAAGGTAACGGCTTCCCAAAACTATGCCACATATATCTAACGGCACAACATCAAGCTCCACTTCATTTATGAAATTTGCAGTAATGGGAATTTCAATTTACACATTCTAGTAACCTGCAATTGTGCATTGTCACACACCCATCCAAGTGGATATGGTTTAATGTGGAATGGTTTCAAAGTTTAAAATTTTGACAATGTTTTTAGAGTTAATATTGACTTGAGAGCCACTATCGAAAAGCGTATCAACCTTGTTTTGTTTTGAGATCACCCTTATGTGAAAAAGTTCTACTCTCCTCTTTTCATTTGGAGTTTCATTTTGTGAGTTTGAAGAACTAGTGCTAGCAATGGATTCATTTCCTTTTAACCCCATGGTTGTGATTTTAGTTTCATCACCCAAATCAGATCCCAAATCCTATTGAGTGGTTGTAGTTGTCTTTTGTTTTCCCTTGTTGTTGTTTTTGTTTGGTCTCATCTCAAGATGAAGCTTCCAACAATGAGGTTCATCGTGACCCTCTCTGGAACAATGTTTTCATGTAACTTTATCTCCTTATTTTTTGACAGGCGCATTTTTCTTTGACTTCCCTTTGAAATCCTTTTCCTTTCCTTTACTCTTTAATGGATTTTTACTACCTTCTTCTAGGGTGTTTTCCCCTCTTGCCTCAAGATGAGTGGCTTGCACACACACATCATCTAGATTATTGGGATTAAAGATTAAGATAGTATGCCTAAAGTAAATGTGTGAACCCCCTATGTACTTCAACAATGTGTCCTGTGATTTCAAATCTACACCTAACATTAGATACCTTTTCTAAATTCTTAGGTGTAATCTTGCACATTTTAACCTTTAAGTTGTCTAAATTTCTACCAACTCATGATGGCTTTTTGTATATAAGCTAGAGGTTAGAATTGTCTTTTGATTGCAGCAATGAAATCATTCCAAGAAATAGAGATATTACCATGTTTTGTAATCTCCTCTTAGATCTTTGATTCCCACCATACTAGTGTTGCACCCTCCATTCTCAAGGAAGCTAACTGAATCTTTATGTCATCCTCTTGAAGGTTTTCAATCCTGCAATAGACCTCCAACTGATGAATCCAATTATCAAGATTCTATGCATTCACTTCACCATTATACATGGGTAGCTCAAATTTAACATCAAGTTTTGAAAAAGGTGATTTACCAGTTCCTTTTGAAGTATGGTGATGAGTATGAGTAAGGGTTGTGTTAGTGGAAGAGGGTGAAGATGATTTTGAAGAAGAATACAAAGAAGATGATGGAGAGGCTAGAGGTTTTTCTCCATTTCCATTATGTCCTCTTGAAGAGCCTTCTCCTTTGGGAGGTTTGGAACTTTCCCCTTGCAACCTGGTATTCCTCTCTTCATAGAGAACCTTTACCATCTTTGTCATATCAAAGAAAGCCTTTCTAAAGGTCTTCTCATATTTTTTCATGTTTGTAGGTTCTCCTTCATGAGACATGATATCTGGAGTTTCAACTGAAACACAAGGTTGAACTGATATTGGATATTGTGGCAACCTTTCTCTCCTTCCCCTTGACTCAACTTCAGGGCTTCCAACTAGTTTCCCTTATCCTCTTTTGATTTTTAACCATGTAAGCATGACATAAACTTTCAAACATTTAAATCCTTATTTCACAAAGAAAACCTAGAGCTTTGATACCAAAATGATCTGATTTAGAATATTATATTGTTGTGCTAAGATCCTCCTCAGATTAGAAACAAAATGCTTTCATTGTGCTTAAGGATTCATGAATTTTTGCAAGTGAAAATGATTTTTAATGTTAATTTTATGAAAAATAAAAAATAAATAAGAGACTAAAAAACAACATAAACATGTACATAACATCGTCAAAAACACTTTACAATATGAACATGATAAAGGAGTTCACCCCTCCTGGGCTATGTCTCCTTGGTCTAGTTTACAATGGCTTGGACCTCTCTATTATTCTCAAAGGTGTAAAAATATGTGTTTAGAATGCTCAAATGCTTCTGAAACCTACTCCAATGAGCCCTGAATATCCAAAAATGGCTATCTAGCCTCTTTTTGCATCCAATTTGGTGGAAAATTGAAGAATTTATGACTACTCCTAGTTTTCCCAATATTCGCTCCACAAATTGCACCATTTCTAGCATGATCCTACAATTTCGCTCCAAAAATCACTAACTGGGAAATTTCACCATGTGGTGGCCATAAGCTATTGGCACCAACAGCCCCATCGTGAATCACAATCGGTGAGAACCGGCGGGTCATATGCTTTGTGAACGTGGTGTGGGTGATATGCGATTATGATAAACGACGGACCTGATGGAATAATCTTATCTCATCTAGGATCCATCGCAAATCACAAACATAAAAGTTAAGGGGTAACATGTATATGGGACTTTGCACTATGCGATTTATGATTTCGATTATCGCGTCGCAACCCGGTATGCTGAGGGGCGATTTTTGTAGTACTTCCCTTATGCGATGTGCGATTGTGATTATCGCATCGCACCCTGGCTTGTTTTGGAGTTGATTCTTCAATGCCGACCCACCTATGATATGCAATTTGTGAAATGCAAGGCCAATGGTGGCCTGCCACTTGGCGCTTCCACATTTGTTGAAGAGTTATGCCACATCAGCTTCTCCTACCATCTGTCCAAGTCAAACCTGGACTTTGACTTGCTCTAACTTCTTCACATGAGCTCGGATTCGAGTGTCATTTGCACCGTTGGAATTAGGATGATGAGAACTTCAATTTGAAGCTAAGTTTATCGAGATTCTGCCACTTTAAGTTTTGAGCCTAATTTTGAGCCCCTGATCACTAGCCCTTTTCCATGAGTAACGGGGTTGACATGGAAACCTCTCAAATTATGGTGGTTAATCACAACAAGTCAAGATGCATAACCTTTGCATCCAAACTTCATTTAATGTATTTCTTGGACAATTGCAAAGGTGCCTATGTGTAGAATAGAATCACAATTATTGCACTTACGTAGAAAAATTTTACCGCAAAAAAATGTCATTTAATGCCTCAAATTGGTATGGAAAGGTTTCAAACCCCAATTTTCTAAACTATGTCATGCCACTAAACTCCCTCCTCCCGCCCTTGTAAGGTGATTCCTTCAATTTTTCCACTCTAAAAGCATCGAGTTGGATGACAAATTATATAATAATCCAATCTAGATCAAGGGGATTCCTTTCTTCTTGTTCTTCATTAACTTGAATTTATTCCTCCTCAATTGCAATGAACACTTTAAACATATTAACCAAAGTTTGACAAGTCTTCTCTTTGTGAGGTATACAACAATTATCCTAAGCAAATTCCTCAAGATGTATTTCTTTAAAATAAGTATTTTGGTTATTTATAGGGAAGCATTTCTCCTAAATGGAGGTCTTTGAGGTTTTTTATAGGATGATACCTCTCTTTAATTTTTCTTTAAATCAATAATATCATTAGAGACTTTTTAATTATTATTTGTGAATTTTCCATATCGACAATGTCCTTGAAACAAATAATAAACTACATACTCATGTTGTACATTCATCAAAGTAATATATATTATAAATGCGTTGATGTGGTCTTCCTTGTTGTCTAGATCAAATTTTGGAAGAAACTTCTCTAGATTTTTAGGAATATCAAGACTAGGCCTTGGTACTACAATAGCCCCTAATCTAAGTCAAGGTTTTCTTGGAATGTTAGCCATATTTATGGGTGGAAAATGTCTCAGAGTGTCTTAGAGTGTTCTCAAGAATTCCTCTAGAAAATATCAAGGAGATTATGAAGTACTTTCTAGAGGAGGTGGTGGTTTAGTAGCATCGACTTCTAATTCAATTCCCATCACACCCGGATCTTTTAATCCTTGTAAAATATCATACAACTAAAAATTGGGATTAATTTCATAATGCAATTCAGATTTATCAAGATTATTTTATTTAAGTTGCTTACTATTGGTAGCAATAATGAATTTGATAGGAGATTGGCTTAATTATTTACATTGGGCTTTGCCAAGAAATCTTAATGTTCTTAAGTTGGCAATAGGGGGACTATATAACCAATGTTCTTTTGATACAATGGAACTAGTAGGTTCAACCTTTAAGAATGTAACAAGATTATTTTTAGACTCTATTTTTTGTTGATTGGGAATATGAACATATGGATATGATATAGTAGATCTAGTGGGCTGTGAAAATTCATGTGAGGATCTTGTAGCTAGAACTCTTTGTGGAGGTGACATGTGAGATAATTTAAATGATTTAGATGTACAAAATATTTTTCTTACAATTAATATCATCAACCTTCTTCTAGTGCCAAAACTTGTTGCAAAAATTGTTGATAGACAAAAAGTTTCCAACAACAACAAAGGAGAGAGTCGTACAATGATTAATCTTAGTTACATCTACTCTCGAGTGGGATGGAAACTTCCAACCAATATGTTGGGCTCTATTTTAAACTTAGAATAATGAAAACAATAATTTGTCATAAAATTCTCTAATATAAATATACCTATATCATTTATATTGCCTACACTATCATTACTAAAAGTTAATTCTTAATATCCTATCTACAAGAATATAATATCAAATTCAGATACCATATAAAACAATAAATTGCCAAATCTAATGAAATAATTCATTCATTCAATAAAATACTAAACACAATATGTATATCGTTTTCGTAAATAAATAATTACTCATAAAACAAAACATGCATCCTTGTATCTAATTTTTCTCAATTTAATAACTTAAGATTACATGAAAATAACTTCACATGAGAAGCATGAATTATTTAATTATATAAACTTCAAAATATGCAAGACTATAGTCTCAAATCCAACCATGAAAATTTCTCCAAAAGATACAGGCCTTCAATTTTTTTAGTAGAACCATAAAAATATAAGACTTAGCTACGAAGTTATCCATCCTCTTCATGTATAAAAGGATTCCCATTTTAAGCTCTCTTTGCATTACATCATCTCCAATTTTCTTCTTTCACCCAGTGATGTGTGGTTTGACGGTAAGTCACATGGGCGAAGCCTGGGGAGACCGAAGTTCAAATCTCATTGAGTACAATGACCTGCTGTGGTGGCGGCTAGAGGGGCGGATTCCCCTTTCCCGCGAGTCTGCTCTTGCTAAAATCATAGGAACTTAGTATACCCGACTTGCAAGTGGTTGGTTATGCTCTTGGTGTTATAGTGCCAGCTATGAGGTTTGATCCTGGGTCTCCCATAAATTAGGCTTGGCAGTTACCGATTCACCATGTGGTTTAAAAAAATATATATATATATTGAAAAGGATATTGGTTACTATTATGTTCCAATAGAAGGTGATTATATTTTTCTCTCATTTTCTTTTTCCTCAAAAAAAATAATTTTTGTATATGAAATAAGCAATGGATTTATATTATCTAAGGCAAATTCACACACACACACACACACACACACACATATATATTTCTACGATTCCTATATTTTTCTTATTAAAATTTGAAAAGAAAATATATAGGTTCTCTGAACACTCCATAAGGATTGTTACAAATATTTTAATATTTCATCATCGTAGGTGCTAAATTGAGGATTTTTTTCCATGCTAGTATCCTTTTTTTATTCCATATTTGGAATGAGTAATTGACAAAGTGATACATGTGGCATATCAAAAATCTACACCAAATTTTTATAATTTAGAATTGTTGAGAAATCTAAGGCTCTAGGATTAGGTGATTTCTCTTGATATGATAATTGTTTGTGAATGATTTTTATTATTTAGATTAGGTTCTTCTCTTTTCTTAGATTATTATAGTGTTCTTCTTCATCAAACAACTATCAAAGAATAACAATAAAGAGGCAAGAGACATAGAATATAGGCAATCAAATAGGGCCAAAACCTCTTCCACTTGAGAGGAAAACACAAAATGAATTATTCTTCTTATAGAGACTTCAATTGACGAATACCAAGACCAAGACCCTTGGCACAACAACCTATCCAAGACCAAGTCACAAGATCCTTCTTCACTGCTTCTACTTGCCCAAGTCAACACAAGTCAACCTACCTTATAGAAAATCTCGGGTTCTCTAAAGTTTCGGCCTTCCTCCACATATCACCAATTCTTGGCTACCTAAAATCTCTGCAAAGTCACACGTGTGGGCAGAATTATGGACTTTCATGATGTGTTACTCCTTTGCTTGGCTTGAGGGCTTCTTCTTGATATTTCAGCTAGCAAAAATGATGATGTGAAGATGATTTACTTGAATTTTTCAAGGGTTGTTGTAACCCTACTGCAAAAACCCTCGTTTCTACCACACGTGTGAAGAAATTAACCCAAAGACAGTCCCAAATTCCTTTGCTCTCATTCTCCTTCTTATCATTGGATAAGAGGTTATTCTTCTTGTGATTTTCACACTTCCTTTCTTGTTTTGGATGCTTTACCGAATGCTCTTCAAGGTGAGGCCGAGCTGCCCTATATATAGTGGTTTGTTCATTAAAATAAATTGACTTTACCTTGTGCCTAGGCAGACATGCCCTTCTGGAATCATCTTATTCTCTTTTTGTAGGCCGACTTCAAGGAGGGCTTGCAACAAGGCGTTGGAGGGTTAACAAAATTTCTTTTATAATGAATTACATGCCCAAATGGACCTTTAAACTTTGACATTAACTTAATAGACTTTATGACATGATGACGAACCCTAAAGGCTCACAATGGGAGCCTGATCGGGTGCTCAAAATTAGGCTCAAAACTCAAAGTGGTAGAATCTGAATAAAATTATCTTCATATAGAAGTGTTTGTCAACCTAATTCCAATAGTGCAAATGACACTCGAATCTGATCTCATATGAATAAGTTAGAGCAAGTCAAAGTTTAGGTTTGACTTAGACAGATGGCAGGAGAAGATTACATGGTAGGACTCTTCAGAGAATGGGGAAGTGCCAAGTGGTAGGCCGCCATTGGCCTCTCATGTGGGTCATCGTTAAAGAATCGGCCCTAAAACAAGCTAGGGTGTGATGTGATAATCGCAATCACACATCGCAGAAGGGAAGTACTACAAAAATCGACCCCCAATGTACCGTGTTGTGAAGCGATAATGGAAATCGCAGATTGCATAGTGTAGAGTCTCATACACATGCTACCCCCTGACTCCATCGATTGTGATTTGTGATGGATCCTAGATGTGATAATATTATGGGTCTCACTTAATAGTTCTGGCAAGTCCGTCATTTATCGCAATTGAATATCGCCCATGTCAAATTCACAAACCATAAGACCCACCGGTTCTCGCCAATTGCGACTTACGATGGAGCTATTAGTGCTAATAGCTTACGTCCGTCGCACAATTTTTTTTTACCCATTCAGTGCTTTTTGGAGAGAAATTGTGGGATCAGGCCGAAAATAGTGCAATTTGTGGAGCGAATATTGGGAAAACTAGGGGAAGTCATAACTTCTTCAATTTTCCACTAAATTGGATGTAAAAAGAGGCTAGATAGCCATTTTTGGATATTTTGGACTCATTGGAGCAGGTTTCAAGAGTATTTGAGCAATGTAAATACATATTTTTACACTTTTGAGCATAACAGAGAGGCCCAAGCCATTGGAAGATGGACCAAGGAAATGTATCCCAGGAGGGGTGAACTCCTTTATCATGTTCCTGCTATAATGTGTTTTTTTTTTTAATGTTTTGTACATGTTTATGTTGTTGTTTAGTCTCTTATTTATGTTTAACTTCTCATAAAATTAACATAAAAACTCATTTTTAACTTGCAAAAACTCATGAGTCCTTAAGCATAATGAAAGCATTTTGTTTCTAATCTGAGGAGGATCTTGGCACAACAATCTAATATTTTAAATCAGATCATTTTGGTATCATAGCTCTAGTTGTTCTTTGTGAAAGAAGGATTTAACCGTTTGCTTTATGTCATGCATATAAGGTTAAAACTCAAAAGAGGAGAAAGGAAGCTGATTGGAAGACTTGAAGCTGGGTCAAGGGGAAGGAGAGCAAGGTTGCCACAATATCCAACACTAGTTCAGCATCGAGTTGCAGTTAAGACTCCAGAGATCATGTCTCATGAAGTAGAACCTACAAACATGACAGAAGATGAGAATACCTTCAGAAAGGCTTTGAATTCTTTGATATGACAGAGATGGTAAAGGTCCTCTATGAAGAGAGGAATACCAGGTTGCAAGGGGAAAGCTCCAAACCTCCACCCTCTCCACCATCTTCTTCATATTCTTCTTCACAAGCATATTCACCCTCTTCCATTAACACAACCCTTACTCATAATCATCATCATACTTCAAAAGGAACTGGTAAATCACCTTTTTTAAAACTTGATGTTAAATTTGAGCTACCATGTATAATGGTGAAGTGAATGTAGAGAAGCTTGATAATTGGATTCATCAATTGGAGATCTATTTCAGGATTCATAACCTTCAAGAGGATGACATAAATATTCAATTAGCTTCCTTGATAATGGAGGGTGCAACACTGGTATGGTGGGAATCAAAGACCTAAGAGGAGATTAAAAAACATGGTAATATCTCAATTTCTTGGAATGATTCCATTGCTACCATAAAAAGATAATTCTACCTTCTATCTTATATGTAGAAATCCATCATGAATTGGTAGAACTTTAGACAGCTTAAAGGTAAAAATGTGCAAGATTACACCCAAGAATAAAAAAAAGGTCTTTGATGTTAGGTGTAGATTTGCAATCACATGACACATTGTTGAAGTACATAGGGGGTTTACACATTTACCTTAGGCATACTATCTTAATTTTTAATCCTAATTCTATATGATGTGTGTGTACAAGCCATTCATGTTGAGGTAAGAGGGAAAAACACCCCAGAAGAAGGTAGTAAAAATTCATTTAAGAGTAAAGGAAAGGAAAAGGCTTTGAAAGGGAAGGCAAAGAAAAATGTGTCTATCAAAAAAGAAGGAGAGAAATTTACATGTAAACATTTTTCCAGAGAGGGTCACGATTAACCTCATTGTTGGAAGCTTCATCCCTAAATGAGACCAAAGAGAAACAACAACAAGGGAAAACAAAAGACAACTGCAACCACTCAACAGGATTTGGGATCCAATTCAGGTCATGAAACTAAAATCACATCCATGGGGTTAAAAGGAAAAGAATTGGTTGCTAGCACTAGTTCTTCAAACTCACAAAATGAAACTCCAAATGAAAAGAGGAGAATATAATTTTTTCGCATAAGGGTGATCTCAAAACACAACAAGATTGATACGCTTTTCGATAGCGTCTCTCAAGCCAATGTTATCTCTGAAAACATTGTCAAAATTTTAAACTTGGAAACCGTTCCACATCATAAACCATATCCACTTGGATGGGTGTGTGACAATGCGCAATTGCAAGTTACTAGAAAGTGTAAACTGAAATTCGCCATTACTGCAAATTTCATAGATGAAATGGAGCTTGATATTGTGCTGTTAGATATCTATGGCATAGTTTTGGGCAGCGCGTACCTTTATGACAGAATATCTATCTTCCATAGACATGAAAACAAATATCATTTATTCGATGATGGAGTATAATATATTGTGAGAGCTCATAGCAAGAAAATAAATCTTTCGCTTATTAATGTAGGGCACATGAAAAGACTAGTGAATTCAAGCAAGAATTTTGTGCTTCTAATGATCAAACCCAAAAATGATGTTGATAATGAAGCTTTTAAAGGTTGTGATTCAAATTTGAAATATGAATTGGTTGGCGTAGTTAACCAATATGATGAGATGTTTCAGGAACCAATTGGATTACCTCCCAAGAGAGGAATCCAACATGAGATACAATTGCAACAAGATTGTCCTCTTCCTAACATTGGCATGTACAGAATGTCAATGATGGAAAGCGCAGAAATTAAGAATAAAATTCAAGAGTTGTTTAATAAAGGGATCACCAAACCATCTTCCTCACCATGTGGTTCACCTATTGTCTTGGTGCCAAAGAAGGATGGAACATGGCGCATGTGTGTGTACTTTCGTGCATTGAACAAAATTACGGTAAAGAACTGTTACCCACTGCCTAGAATAGATGGTTTATTTGATCAATTTAAAGATGCAAAGTATTTTACTAAGTTGGACTTAAGAAATGGCTACCATCAAATTAGAATAGATGAACGAGACATTTGGAAGACAACATTCAAAACAAAACAAGGATTGTTTGAATGGCTAGTTATGATGTTTAGTTTATGTAATGCTCCCACTACATTCATGCATGTGATGAATGATGTGTTGAGGACATTTCTTAATGAGTTTGTAATAGTCTACTTAGATGACATCTTAATTTTCAGTAAATCTCGTGATGAACATGTCATGCATGTAAAAAAAGTACTTGATGTCTTGAAAAAAGAACAGTTGTATGTTAAGATGTCAAAGTGCGAGTTTGGAAAAACTTATTTAGTTTACTTGAGTCATATTATTGGAGGAGGTGAGTTAAAAATAGATCCCTCCAAATTTGATGTCATTGTGAATTGGCCAAGGCCCAAAATAGTTACTGAGGTAAGAAGTTTTTTAGGAGCAACCCAATATTGGAGGAAATTCATTGCTAATTTTTCTCTTATAGTTGCTCCTTTGCATGCGTTGACAAGTGTGAAAAAGGTTTTTCAGTGGGGAGGAAAACAACAAAAGGCCTTTGATGCATTGAAGGAAAATATCAGTACAACTCCTTTACTTTCACTTCCAGACTTGAGATATTCATTTGAGATTCAGACTAATGCTAGCGACTACGCCATGGGAGCAGTCCTCATGCAACATGGTAAGCCTATATATTTTCATTCGGAAACTTTTAATGGTGCAGTGATTAACTATCCTACATATGACAAGGAATTGTATGCATTGGCGCAAAGTGTGAAAAATGGAAACACTACTTGATGGGTAAGGAAACAATCATTCACACTGATCATCAACCTTTGCAATACTTGTAATCACAATCAAAGTTGTAGCAATCAAGGCACTTCCGATGGATGGGTTTTATTCAATAATTCCACTTGGTAATTATGTATAAGAAAGGTATCTACAATAAAGTTGTTGATATGCTTTATAGGCCTATTGTTAGTGCAGTTACTTTACTCAAGAATAATTCTATTTTACATGAAAGTTATATTGAGAAATATGCATTGCATAATGACTTTCAAAATGTTTATGCAAGCTTGAGTCAAGGTAACCAAGTAGAGGAACTAGATTTTCATTTGCATGATAACTTGTTGTACCATCTTGGCAAGCTTTGTATTCCACAGGGAGAAAGTGTTAACATCATAAAAGAGGCACATACTTCTCTTATTGTTTGTCATTTTGGTGTAAGTAAGATGGTGGCACATCTATGGAGGTATTGTTATTGGCCTCGTATGCTTGAAAGTGTGTATGGTTTTATTAAAGGATGTTCATTATGTGCAATCAGTAAGCCTAGCAATAGGAATTTAGGATTGTACACACTACTTCC
The DNA here is from genome assembly GCA_000404065.3 of Pinus taeda. Taxonomy (NCBI): domain Eukaryota; kingdom Viridiplantae; phylum Streptophyta; class Pinopsida; order Pinales; family Pinaceae; genus Pinus; species Pinus taeda. The sequence goes on from APFE030009411.1 coordinate 79,912, forward strand.
GATTCCTTCACAACCATGGGAGATTGTTTCTATGTATTTTGTAGGAGGTCTTCCATTGTAAAAAATAGGTCATTATTATTTATATGTAATTATGGATAGGTTCAACAAAATGTTTATTTTGATGCCATGTAAAAAGAAAGTTACAACTGAACAAGATGCTCAGTTATTCTTTCATAATGTTTGGGTGCATTTTGTATTTCCCACATCCATTGTCAGTGATAGAGATTCTCGCTTTGTTGGGAATTTTGGTCAAGATTGTGGGGATTCATGGACACCAAATTGAAAAAGAGTACATCTTTTTATCCACAAACAGAAGTGGTGGACAGAACAGTGATACATCTTCTTCGTGGGTATTGCAACGAGCATCCTAAGTTGTGGGATGAACTTTGCACTATATTAAGTATGCTTACAACCTAGTCAAGCATTGTTCAACTCAAACTTCACCATTTGAAGCATGCTTGGAATACTTGCCTAAATCTCCTTTGGATTTTATTTTTGGTAAAGATGTTGCTATTGAAGATCATAGCGACATTGACAAAGCAAGAAAGTTCATTGAACAAATCTAATTAGTACACCAAAAGGTTCAAGAACAACTTGAGAAAAGCCAAGGCAAGTACAAAGCGAGGCATGACAAGCATTGTCAAGATCACAAGTTCCAAGTTGGTGATGAAGTTTTTCTTCACATTAACAAAGAGAGGCTCCAAGGAGAAGGTAAAAAGCTAAAACCAATTAGATATGGTCCATTCATAATTTTGGAAAAGATTGGTAACAATGCCTTCAGGTTGGATTTGCCTTCATATATGCACATTTATGTTGTTCTTAATGTTGAGAATTTAAGGTTGTATGAGCCTCCTTTGATTGAAGATAAAGAAGAGAATATTCAAATTCCGTCTATTGAAGACTTGTCTCCAGAATTCCTTGATGAGCTTCAGCAAGACACTATACTTGACAGAAGAGCAAGGACATCAAAAAGGGGAAGAGTCAATTATCTTCGAGTGGGGATCAAGGGTAAAAATCCTTTAAAATCCAAATGGATAGAGGTCGTAAAGGTGAGGTAACTGTACCCTCACCTGTTGGACAATTGAAAGTGATCTTTTTTAGTCCAAAAGGTTTCCAGTGGGGAGGAGTGATCAGGTGCTCAAAATTAGGCTCAAAACTCAAAGTGGCAGAATCTTGATAAACTTAGCTTCAGATCAAATTTCTCATCATCCTGATTTCAATGGTGTGAATGGCACTCGAATCTGAGCTCATATGAAGAAGTTAGAGCAAGTCAAAGTTCAGGTTTGACTTGGACAGATGGCAAGAGAAAATGACGTGGCAAGACTCTTCAGCGAATGGGGAAGCGCCAGGTGGCAAGCTGCCATTGCCTTTGAATTTTCCAAATCACATATTCTAGGTGGGTCAGCTTTAAAGAATCATTTCAAGAACAAGCTAGGGTGTGATGCGATAATCTTAATTTCACATCGCAGAAGGGAAGTACTACAAAAATCATCCCCCATCGTATCGGGTTGTGATGCGATAATCACAATCGCAAATCGTATATTGCAGAGTCTCATATACATGTTACCCCCTAACTCTGCCGATTTTGATTTGTGATGGATCCTGGATGTGATAAGATTATGGGTTTCAGTTGATAGTTCCTTTGGGTCTGTCGTTAATTGCAATCGCATATCGTCCACGCCGCGTTCACAAACCATAAGACTCGCCAGTTCTTGCTGATTACGATTTATGATGGGGTTGTTGGTGCTAATAGCTTATGGTCGTGGCGCGGTGAAATTTTCACCCAGTTGGCACTTTTTGGAGCTAAATTATAGGATCATGCCATAAATGCTGCAATTTGTGGAGCGAATATTGGGAAAACTAGGAGAAGTCACAACTTCTTCAGTTTTACACCAAATTGGATGCAAAAAGAGGTTAGATAGCCATTTTTGGATATTTTGGACTCATTGGAGCCGGTTTCATAGGCATTTGAGCATTGTAAACACATATTTTTACACTTTTGAGCATAATAGAGAGGCCCAAGCCATTGCAAGCTGGAACAAGGAGACGTAGCCTAGGAGGGGTGAACTCCTTTATCATGTTCCTATTGTAATGTGTTTTTGATGATGTTCTGTACATGTTTATGATGTTGTTCAGTCTCTTATTTATGTTTAATTGTTCATAAAATTAACATAAAAACTCAATTTTCACTTGCAAAAATTCAAGAATCCATAAGCACAATGAAAGAATTTTGTTTCTAATCTGAGGAGGATCTTAGCACAACAATATAATATTCTAAATCAGGTCAAAGCTTCTACTATAAAATCCCTTGAGCATGAAACCCATGAATCAAGTATTACAAAAATAATTTTATTTTTCTTATTTACCTCAATCACATAAAATTACATTTACACATGTCATTATGAATACTGAACCTAGTTACACTTTTCAACACTCCCTCTTAACTAGGGAGATATTGATAATCCATACAAGGTACTTGGACATTCTCAATACGAAGAATTATCATAAGAAGAGTCAAATTTGCAACCCATATGTATAGCATCATATCATCCAACATTGTCACATAGCAAGGCTTTGACTAATTGTATCTTTCCACAAGATCAGAGATCAATGCTAGCAAGACTGATGATGTATAGACACCCTCATCATTGTCTCTCTTGGAACATACCCCACCCTGGTTCTCTTAGAGTATGTTCCACCAGGACTATTCGCATCTTGCATTCCCAATCCTCAAAGAATATTGGTCCTCTACGAATACTCTTATCTTGGATTCCCTAACTCATCCTCGAAGAGTATCGGATGCCATATGTTTACCCAATCCTCCATTATGTCTTCCCAAGTGAAGACAAGAATGATGTGTTTATCTCTTCCTCTCAACTTAGGGAGGACTCACCCATTCCACTAAAGGAATGTACTCATTCCTATAAACAGGTATTTACCTAAGCTCCCTCTTAACTAGGGACTTGACTGAGCTCCCTCTTGGCCAGGGACTTTCTTTTAGCAACTCTTCAAGTGGAGATCATGGGACAACCAGTTGCTTGTAGAAATCCTTTCTTTGGTGTCATGATTTTTTTCTTTTTCATAGAGTCTACATCTTTTGGGACTTCTTCGTAGGGCACAAACCATCCATCACTTTCATTCATGAGTCATGTCATTATTTCTTGTATTGGAAAGTGATCCATTAGTCCACATATGGCCTTCCTTTATGCCATGTTTCTTTCTTCATATCATGTTTTCTTAAGGGCTTTTCATCTTTCCACATGATCATTAGTTGTAGAAGATTTCCACAGTTCTTCTCTTAGCAGCCTTGCATAAGCCTATCCATATATTATTCAAAAATATAAAACAAACATTAAATCAAAATCACCTTTGTGATGGTCTTTCATCATGACATCTTCTAGTTTGCATCATCATTATGCATACACATTGACACATCTCCAAAATATATACATTGTCAAGGGTCTCCTTCTTTTTCAGACTTATTCATATCTTTCATGGAGATATCATAGTCAAATCGCTCAATTCTCATATGTTGATTGACTTCTCCATAGTTCCATATTTCACGATATCTTCCTTTCTTTCTCCACACATTTCCTTCTAGGAACTTCCGATCATAGTTCATCCAATTATTGTCAACCACCTCATATTTCATATGAGCACATATTATGTTGATTTCATCTAGTCAATGTGTGACCCATGCCTTCTTGCATGTTTTCAATGGAGGAGATCATTTTCTCTTGATCATGCTCTATATATAGAGCATTTATCCATGTTACTGCAACCATATGACATGAATCTAGTTTATCACATACAAACATACATACCTCATTTTTCTTTTAGGTCATCTATACTTCCTTCAACAACTTCCTTTATTGAAGGAACTTCAATTCCTTGACCTGCTTCACTTCTTTCGACACCATTCCACCATCCCATGAATTCCCACAAGTTGGAATTCTTGATGAAACACTTTCTTCCTTTTAGTCGATGAACCTTCCAATGGAGATTCCAACAGAGGATATTGAGTATCCTCATCCAGAAAATGTTTTCCTTTGTATGATGTGCTTTGTACTAGATGACTTTTCTTGTTTTTTCTCATAAATACCCTTTATGCTTCTAATGAGTTTACCAAGAGCTATATCCTTCCATAGGTGATTGCCACAAACTTCTATCTTTCATGCTTCTCTATGATGATTTCACGAGCTCTTTCTTTCAATACTTCTATGATGCCATGATGCATCCATCATGCTTTCTTAGTGACTAATGATAGTCATATCTTAAAACTTGAAACATACACTTGAAAAGAACTTGGTGAGGTAGACTATCCCAATCATAGTAGAGATCATTTATTTCCACGTTAGTTATGCTCTTTTAATTAATTCATCTCAATGTGCAGACACATTTTGGTATTAATCACATCCAAATATTTTTGTCAACGAGTTTCGAACCATCTAGTATGGTTCATCATTGAGACAAGATGTAGAACATAGGTGGGACTCTTGCAAATCAATTCCAAACACCAAAACTTTAGAGCCCAGAGTCAGATCATCTCAAATTAATTAAAGAGTTTTGAACCATCTAGTGTGGTTCATCATTAGGACAAGATGTAGAGTCAGATCATATGTGGTTCATCATCGAGACACGATGTAGAGTCAGATCATCTTAGATTAATTAATTAATAAAATGATAGTAGAGATTTAATCTCCATGCAACATTGTAATACTCATAATAGTATTCACAAATCATCATGATAAGATGTAAGTTAGATCATCTATGGTTCATCATGAAGACAAGATGTAGAGTCATATAATGTCAAGTTAATTAATTAATAAAAGGATAGTAGAGATTTAATCTCCATGCAAACATTGGAATATTCATAGTATTATTCACAAATCAAGAGTTAATATTTATTTCCAAGTTAGTTATGCTCTTTTAATTAATTAAAGAAAATGGCATATCAGCATGTGTTAGATAGTGTATGTGGTATTGATAAGTGATGGTATTGACCCATGGTTTATTTACAAGTTAATAATTTCCATTGTAAAGTGGAGAATAAAACTTCATGATTAGGAATATTGTTACATGCTTTTTATAATTATTTAATCATACTCTGGCACACTCCACCAATGTTTTGTTTTTCCTTTCTGCAACACTTTTTTGCTGTGGAGTGTAGGGTACTGTAAAATACTACATTATTCCATGATCTTTGCAGTAATTGATGAAATTCCCCAAACTGTACTCTCCCTCTTGACTTGAATGGAGGATTTTTATGGACTTCCATGTCTTCTTCTCTACCATGTTATTTAATTCTTTGAAATATTAAAAAACATCACTCTTTCTCCTAGGGAAGTACACCCAAGTATACCTTATATTATAATCAATAAAAAACAAAAATAATAAGCACCTCCTAGGAATCTAGTCTGCATGGGTCCACAAACATCAGTGATTGAAATGGCTTGTTGGACACTTCTGCGTTGTTCACCGAGATGAACTTGTTGAATAATTTGACACATTCCCCACTAGCAAAGCCTCTGACAATGTGAGAATGTGATACTATTGACTCAAGAGAATAAAATAAGATCAAATTAGAATGTTGTTGGTCAAATACAAACTATGGTGGGAGATATGTCTACTTAGGGAGAAAGGTTTCAAAATATTTTGAGCTAGAGAGATCCACCAACCACTACCATATTTGGCATATTTTCCTTGATAGCTACCATAATTTTGTATACCACACCCTCCAAATCAATTGCTATGGTTTTTTTTCTATATCTTCCGCACCATCGGAGGTTCTGCCATAGTCTTCCCTCTGATGGAAATTCTAGAAAAAATGACCACAAACTCTATGGTTACTTAGCATCCCTTTGACATGATACATGACGCAAGAATTATTATGCAACTTAATTTCTGATCCAGGTGGCTCTAGAGAGACACAAGACAAAGATGGCTCAAAAATCAAAGTGTTTAGATTATGCTCGAACCAGGACCAGATTATAGATATCGTCGTCCTGATCATGGAGGTGTCTACGGTTCATCAAACCGAGCTCGTATACGAAAGATAGAGCTCTTCAAAGCTTGACATGACAAGGGAAAAGTGGGGCCCACAGTGTGCCACATGGCATCCCAGTAAGCAAATCAGACCCACATGGCAACCCATCAGCCATTAACACTTGGCGTTTTCTCATTTGTCTCCTAAAATTGGCATAAGAGACAAAAAATCATGAGAAATGGTTAAATAAATAACCATATAACGAAATGTTTCAATAGTTATTAAAATATCTATGTAAAACCATCCAAACACATGGTTTTGAGATCGACGACAACAAACCCCGTTGAACCCTTTGAGCAACCTTATTGCAACAATACACATTTCTATATGGGATCAGAATCGGTGGCAATAACCTTTGCTGAACCCTCCACAACTGCCGCAACACACACACACACACAAACAAATATATATATGGTATATGTTATAAGTTGGCGTAAACCCCGATCAAGGAGCTGATACCTCTGCAACGCTGATCACCAATAAGTGCGATCACCAATATGAATATCGGCGACATCCTAGATACCGCGCCGATTAATACATCGATCTACTCGCCGATTTTGTCGCCACCTGATATCATATATCGCTGAAACCCTATATCGGGCTCTGATATATGCACCAACACCCATTACAACTGCCGATCACTGATATTAAGGTAATAGCACAAGGTTTTCTGGGTTTGTGGTTTTTAAAAGGTTATATATGCAGAGAAGGCGAGATTTGATCCCCCCACCTCTCCTTAACCATAAGCCACTTTTAACCAAGGCGCCAACCACTGTACATTGGTCAATTCGCCAATGAATTTTATTTAAACATCCATTTTCCCCTCTGCACGCAATTCAAGGAGGAGAGAGACTACATGCACAGATTTCAAGGTAGAAGGTAGATTAATTAATATTTTAATGCAGGAACCATGAATTTTGTAGGAGGGTAGAATTTTCACTTTGTCAGAAATTGACAAGTTTTATATGGTTTTTACACCTCTCATCACCACGAACACAATGGTGTTCTTCGTTTATTCATCAAAGGTTTGCATTTTCCAGTCATTTCCAGAATGCACATGGAACCATGATTTCAACAAAAACAGGGACCAGAACCATGAGCCATGAAATTTTCCCAAGGAGGTAAAATTTTGACATTTCAGAATATAGTCAAGTTTATACTTGCTTTTCATGGTTTTTCGCAAGGATTACAAAGGAGAGATCAGATTCGCCAACTGAGTTGCAGATTTGCAGTCCATCCATGGAACAAAATCTTTGAGGAATCCCGAGGAAATCTAAAAGATTCCTTGAGCCCAGAATTCTCAACTTCTTAGAATTCAGATTTTGGACAATCAATTCAGCACTACTTGATGCCACAAGTCTGATGGTAGCTTCAGATTTCTTATCTCTCATTTATTCTTCTAGTCACTTTTCTAAGTGTCAGTGCAGATGTCCACATTCATGTGCGAGCAGCCATCTTCATGAGATCGATGCCTTAAGAGCAATGGTCCGAGCAACTTCAGCAGTGAGAGATCCACTTCTTCAGATGGCCCTTGGTTGTGAGGTATATGATGTGTTCATGTACTTCTTCTTTCTACATTATGTTGTACAAATCCTTGATTGATGTTAATGCAGGATCTTCTTTATTACATGTTGTCATGATTCCTTGCTTCATGTTATGTGGAGTCTTCTATATGATGTACTTGTTTTCATAACTTATCATGTTATGCTTTGATATCCCTTGTTGTATGTTGTTGGGATACTCTTGTTGTCATCATGCATGTGTTTTGCTTTGACATCCCTTTTGTGCCATGTTGGCGGGATGCGCACCATGCATGTTTTTTGTGTCATAATGATAGGAGTGTTTTGATTGAGAGTTCTAGTTGTGGAACATCTCTTAGAGCCACTCCTGCGTGAGGGCATTCTTCCTTGTATAATCGAGACATCATCACTGTGTACATCACCATTATTGACGACACTTAATGCATCGGCCTACACCATCTTGACACCGGGGCCCAGAGACGTAGTCCCTCCTGGACGAACTCTGTTATCAACGCTTATGTTTTCATGTGCTGATGATTGTTATGTTCCTCTTCTTTTCTGCATATATATGTATTCATTAATGTTCTTTTAAAAATCAATTTTAACACATCATGAAAGTAAAAGGTCTTGGAAGGGTCCTTCTTCACACCCAGACCTGGATCAAGTGGTATCGGAGTGGTCTTTATGTGTATGTGAATTGCAGCGTGAACAATGGAACATGCAATGACAGAGGATGACAAAGCGATGTGCGAGACCATGCTCGACATTTCCAAGAAAGTGGAAATTGTATATGAAACTCTACAGAAAGAAACAGAGGAAAATGAGCGGTTACAGCTTCAATTGAAAGCCACAGAAGAGGCCATGGAGGAACTGAAGCAAAACAAACATAATCTTCAAACAGAGAATGATGAATTGAAGATGCACTTACATGAAGAAAAAGAGGAAAAAAAAAGTTTGCTACGACAACTGCAAGCAAAGGACGAGGCCTTGGAAAAGCTGCAGCGTGACTCATGTGAGGTAAAAAGTAGTTCTCCATCTTCATGTATGTTTCCTGATGATTATTTCACTGTGTTTGAAAATCACACCATAGGAATTGGCTCCAAACTGTTGAAGAGAATAGGATATGAAGGAAAAGGCTTGGGCATTAATGACCAAGGCATTGTCAACCCCATCCAAGTAGAGGAATTACCTCGTCATGCAGGACTTGGGTATGTCAAGAAAGAAGTTGGGGAATGCACTGAGACAGTTAGCGAACCACCAACAACAGATGATGAGCAACCCTCATTAGTTCTTTCCAAATCGAAACAGAAGGTAAAAGATGTTGATTTCCTTTCGGTTTCATCTTCTCATAGTATGATGTCTGTTGGAGATTTGGAGATCCCAATTACAGGGACAAACATGAGTATCCTTACAAGGATGAGGCACGAGGAGAAATAAGGACTTGGTGTTAATAACCAAGGCATAACTCCACCTTTGGAGGTTGTGCATGAACGTCCATTTGCAAGCTTGAGATACACTAAAGGAGAGTGCTCAAAGGTGTTAGATTTGTCTGAGACATCGTCGAGGAAAGAGAATGATGGGAAAACATCCCCATCATCCCATGGAAATTCCCATTGCAAGATGAGAGCTGAGGTGAGCTCTCATCGCCATACTGACATCAGAAACAACAAAAGAAGGTATAACCATTTTCAATCTTCGAATGTTCATTTTGATTATGACCACGTTTTTAACAACGAATGAAGATCAAGGCATTGGAAAACATGTACTTTTTGTGGTTTACCTAACCATACCTTTTCTAAGTGTTGGAAAAGGATGATAGCACTCATGAGGCATGAAAGTCCCTCTCAACAACATGAAAAGAAATAGGTTAAGCAGGTATGGAGGAAGAAAACCTACTGCAGTCATTGCGACAGAAATGGCCATCAAAGAGCGATTTGCTAAAAGCTCCATCCAGAGTAGCGCATTCAAGACAAAGCGTTGGTGCGTGAACTAGGAAGAGCAGTTGTTCGACAAGCAAAACCACCTCAATGAGGTGACCCATTCACATTGATCAGTGAGAAGTGTTTTTTTTGACATGATGTCGTTTCATGGCCATTCTTTGTAAATCATTTGTTGCATTTTTTAAGGGTAAAAGTGATGATGTGTTTCCCATCACTTGGTCAGCAGCAATGATGTTTGGTCATGTTTTGAGTTGCATGTTAAAACTCTAAAAGTGATGTTATGTTTCCGTCACTTGTCAAAACAATAGTGTTTGGCCTTATGTATGTAAATCATGTGTTGTAGTGATGATGTGTTTTCCATCACTTTTTGAAGCAACCATGATAGTTTGGCCTAGTTGTCATAGCTGGGGTGTTACGTCCATTTTGTTGTAAACTTGACCACCGACTATGTGTCATAACCTTGTGGCAAGTATGGGACGTTTGGGTCTTTGGTTGGTCATGTCATTCAAAGCATGTAATTTGCAAACAATGTACTACAGGTTGCAGAAGTAGCAGGTGTCAGCTCATCACTTAAGGCTCTGAAGAACAAAGGTAAAGGAGATGGAAGCGAGACCTTTTCAGGACATTTGTGATGCAAACAGGGTACAGAGAAAGATGTATATTATTTTCCATGCTTTTGGAGGACCCAAAGATCCTCAGTGGGGAGGATTGATCCAGGTGGCTCTAGAGAGACACAGGACAAAGATGGCTCAAAAATCAAAGTGTTTAGATTATGCTGGAACTAGGACTAGATTGTAGATCTTATCATCATGATCGTGGAGGTGTGAACGGTTCGTCAAACCGAGCTCATGAGCGAAAGATAGAGATCTTCAAAGCTTGACATGACAGGGGAAAAGTGGGGCCCACAGTGTGCCACATGGCATCCCAGTAAGCAAATGGGACCCACATGGTACCCCATCAGCCATTGACACTTGGCATTTTCTCATTTGTCTCCTAAAACTGGCATAAGAGACAAAAAATCATGAGAAATGGTTAAATAAATAACCATATAATGAAATGTTTCAACTGTTATTAAAATAACTATATAAAACCATCCAAACACATGGTTTTGGGATCGGCGACAACAAACCCCACCGAACCCTTTGAACAACCTTATTGCAACAATAAACATTTCTATATGGGATTAGGATCGGCGACAATAACCTCCGCCGAACCCTCCACAACTGTCGCAACACACACACACACATATATATCGCATATGTTATAAGTCAGCGTAACCTCCGATCAAGGAGCTGATACCTTTGCAGCGTCGACCGCCGATAAGTGAAATCACCGATATGAATATCAGTGACATCCTGGATATCGCATCGATTAATACGTCGATCTGATCACTGATTTTGGGCCCACCCAATATCATATATTGTTGAAACCCTATATTGGACGCTGATATATGTGCCAGTGCCCATTACAACTGTAGATCGAGAATATTAAGGTAATAGCGTGGGGTTTTCAGGGTTTGTGGTTTTTAAAAGGTTAAATATGCGGAGAAGGCAGGATTTGATCCCCCAACCTCTCCTTAACCATAAGCCACTTTTAACCAAGGCACCAACCACTATATATTGGTAAATCCGCCAATGAATTTTATTTAAACAAACATTTTTCCCTCTGCGCGTAGTTCAAGGAGTAGAGACTATAGGCACGGATTTTGAGGTAGCAGGCAGATTAATTAATATTTTAATGCAGGAACCATGAATTTTGCAGAAGAGCAGAATTTTCATTTTGTCAGAAATTGACAAGTTTTATATGGTTTTTACACTTCTCATTGCCATGAACACAATGGTGTTGTTTGTTTCTTCATTAGAGGTCTGCATTTTCCAGTCATTTCCAGAATGCACATGGAACCATGATTTCAGTGAAAATAGGGAGCGAAACCATGAGCCACGGAAATTTCCCAAGGAGGTAAAATTTTGAAATTTCATAATATAGTCACGTTTATACTTGTTTTTCATGGTTTTCCACAGTGATTGCAAAGGAGAGATCAAATTCGCCATCTAAGTTGCATATTTGCAATCCATCCATGGAATAAAGTCTTTGAGGAATCCCGAGGAAATCTAAAAGATTCCTTGAGCCCAAAATTCTCAACTTCTCAAAATTCGGATTTTGGACAGTCGATTTAGCACTACTCGATGCCGCAAGTCTGATGGTAGCTTCAGATTTCTTATTCTCTCATTTATTCTTCTAGTCAATTTTCTAAGTGCCAGTGTAGATGTCCACATTCATGTGTGAGTAGCCATCTTCATGAGATCGATGCCTTGAGAGCAATGGTCCGAGCAGCTTCAACAGTGGGACATCCACTTCTTCACATGGCCCTTGGTTGTGATGTATATGGTGTTCATGTACTTCTTCTTTTTACATTATGCTGTACAAATCCTTGATTGATGTTGATGCAGGATCTTCTTTATTACATGTTGTCATGATTCTTTGCTTCATGTTATGTGGAATATTCTATATGATGTACATGTTGTCATAACTTATCATGTTATGTTTTTAGATTCCTTGTTGTATGTTGCTAGGATACTCTTGTTGTCGCCATGCATGTGTTTTTCTTTAACATCCCTTTTGTGCCATGTTGGCGGGATGCGCACCATGCATGATTTTTGTGTCATACTGATAGGAGTGTTTTGATTGAGAGTTCTAGTTTTGGAACATCTCTTAGAGCCACTCTTGCGTGAGAGCATTCTTCCTTATATGATTGAGACATCATCTCTATGTACATCACCATTATTGATAGCACTTAATGCAGTGGCCTACACCATCTTGACACTGGGGCCCGGAGACGTAGTCCCTCCTCGAAAAATTCCATTATTAATGCTTATGTTTTCATGTGCTGATGATTGTTATGTTCCTCTTCTTTTCCGCATACAGATGTATTCGTTAATGTTCTTTTAAAAAGAAATTTTAACACATCATGAAAGTAAAAGGCCTTGGAAGGGTCCTTCTTCACACCCGGACCTAGATCAGTTTCCCATAATTAAATACATTTAAAATAATACCTTAATACATAATTAATCAAGTCACCAAAAGTTCACATCTCAAATCAATACAATATGCAAAACAAGAAATCCACCTTACAACTTAATTTCCCATAATTAAGTACATTTAAATAATACCTTAACACATCTCAAATTAAAATGACCATGCAACTTAATCTCGCATAATTCATCCCTTACACAAATTGGAGAAATTAATTACATTTAAAAAACTTTCTAGTGCAAACTTTTGATTGACACTTACCTTGTATCATGGGAAATCGATTACATTCAAAATGATTTTAGGAAATTGATAATATTTAAAATACTTCAATAAAACAATTCTAATTGTTAGTTTTTATTAAAAGAAACTTAGTGGAAACCCAATATTGTACTAGGAAAATGAAAAGTGGGACATATCATGAAATGAGAGCATGGTGGAATATATCATCATCTAGTTTCTTAATTTTCTCATTTTTCTACAACAAATTAAACATTGTATGTGTTTCTTTTGGTGGAGAAGGATAATGTTTTTGTTTCTAAGATTATACCAAAAATTTAAATAGGTATGTTTTGGTGATATTGGATATGGTTCTTTTATATTAAATATTTTAAAGTGATCGACACTGACAACCCCATCACAAATCACAATCGGCGAGAACCGGTGGATCTTATGGTTTGTGAACATGGGGTGGGCAATATGTGATTATGATAAATGGCGGACCCAATGGAACTATCAAGTGAAACCCATAAGCTTATCGCATCCAGGATCCATCACAAAGCACAATTGGCGGAGTCAGGGGGTAGCATGTATACGGTACTCCACAGTGTGCGATTTGCAATTGCGATTATCGCATCGCAAACCAGTATGCTAGGGGCTGATTTTTGTAGTACTTCCCTTCTATGATGTGTGATTGTTATTATCACATCGCACCTTGGCATGTTCTGGGGCTGATTCTTTAACGTTGACCTGCCTGCTATATGTGATTTGTGAAATGTGGGGCCAACCACTTGGCGGTTCCCCATTCGCTGAAGAGTCCTACCATGTCATCTTCTCCTGCCATCTGTCCAAGTCAAACCTAAACTTTGACTTTCTCTAACTTCTTCATATGAGCTTGGTTTCGAGTGGAATTCGCATTGTTGGAATCAGGATGATGAGCACTTAGATATGAAGCTAAGTTTATTGAGATTCTGCCACTTTGAGCTTTGAGCCTAATTTTGAGCACCTGATGAGGATCCCATTGTGAGCCTTTACGGTTGGTCATCATGTCATAAAGTCTATTAATTCAATGTCAAAGTTTAAAGGCCCATTTGGGAATGCAATTCATTGTAAAAAAAATTGTTAACCCTCCAAGGCCTTGTCACAAGCCCTCCTTGAAGTTGGCCTACAAAAAGAGAATAAGATGATTCCAGAAGTCTACCTAGGCACAAGGTAAAGTTAGCTTATTTTGATGAACAAACCACTATATATAGGGCAGCTCAGCCTCACCTTGAAGAGCATTCGGTAAATCATCCAAAATAAGAAAGGAAGTGTGAAAATCACAAGAAGAATAACCTCTTATCCAACAATAATAAAGAGAATGAGAAAGAAGGAATTTGGGACTATCTTTTGGTTAATTTCTTCACACGTGTGATAGAAACTAGGGATTCTGCAATAGGGTTACAACAACCCTTGAAAAATTCAAGTAAAGCATCTTCACATCATCATTTTTGTTGGTTGAAATATCAAGAAGAAGCCCTCAAGCCAAGTGAAGGAGTAACACATCATGAAAGTCCATAATTCAGTTCACATGTGTGATTTTCCAGAGATTTTAGGTAGCCAAGAATCGCTGATATGTGGAGGAAGGCCAAAACTTTAGAGAAGCTAAGATTTGCTATAAAGCAGGTTGACTTGTGTTGACTTGGGCAAGTAGAAGTAGTGAAGAAGGATCTCGTGACTTGGTCTTGGAGAGGTCGCTGTGTCAAGGGTCGTGGTGTTGGTATTTGTCAATTGAAGCCTCTATAATAAGAATAATTCGTTTTGTGTTTTCCTCTCAATTTGGAGAGGTTGTGGGAATAAATGAGCAACCAATAGAAGCGAAAAACTTAGAAACTTTACCTGTCATTAAGGAATTTTGAGATGTTTTTCCAGAGGAAATTATAGGTTTACCTCCCCATAGACATATATATTTAACCATTGATTTGGTACTAGGGAAAACACCAGTATCTAGAGCTCTGTACAGAATGAGTGCACCTCAGTTGTTAGAGCTAAAATATAGTTACAAGAACTATTGGACAAGGGTTATGTTAGGCCTAGTGTATCACCATGGGGGGATCCTATGTTGTTTGTCAAAAAAAAATATGGAATGTTTAGAATGTGCATCGATTATCAATAATTAAAAAAGTTAACAATTAAAAATAAATATGCATTGCCACACATTGATTAATAGTTTGATCAAGTGAGGGGGGAAACATTTTTTCAAAAATTGATTTAAGGACTGCATACTGCTAGTTGAGAATAAAGGAAGAAAATATTCATAAAACATGTTTTCGAAGCAGATATGGTCACTACGAATTTGTAGTGTTACCATTGGTCTTACTAACGCACCAACAGATTTTATGTGCACTTTTAAAGGAATGCCAATCCTTAACTTTACAATAAGGAGAACCGCTCCTCACATCGCCAGATGGAAAAAGAAAGCAAGAGGGGGGTAGGTGTTTTACAACCAAAACCCTTCCACGTTCCTCTTAAATGTATGCATCTCAACCGAAAATTCCAACACGGAAAGACTACAAGCACAAGAAACCGGCACCATAAACAACCAAACAATGAAGAGGTTAGCCATCTCAGGGAGCCACACCAAAACAACCCATAAAACTCCAAGAACTTAGAGCAGAAGGGGAATTGTTCACATATGCCTCCCGGGACGAGCATGGCCAACATTACCGCTCATGTGCTACCGAGTGGGGATGGAGAAAATGAAAATCAACCACCCTACAAATGACCCATGGCCATTCTTCAGGCATACCCAAAAAACAACTCAATTACCAACCCACCTTTCACATGAAAAGAAAATCCCTCCCCACAAAATAGGGAGGAGGTGAACAATTTAGCGAAGAGCCAATTTCAATGGAGCCACACATGGATATCATAGCCAAATCACTCAGTCCTTAGATGTTTATTGACTTCTCCATAGTTGCATATTTCACGATATCTTCCTTTGTTTATCCACACATTTCCTTCTAGGAACTTCTAATCATAGTTCATCCAATTATTGTCAACCACCTCATATTTCATATGAGCACATATTATGTTTATTTCATCTAGTCAATGCGTGACCCATGCCTTCCTGCATCTTTTCAATGGAGGAGATCCTTTTCTCTTGATCATTCTCTATCTATAGAGCATTTATCCATGTTACCTGCAACCATATGACATGACTCTAGTTTATCACATACAAGCATACATACCTCATTTTTCTTTTAGGTCATCTATACTTCCTTCAACAACTTCCTTTATTGAAATAACTTCAATTCCTTGACCTGCTTCACTTCTTTTGACATAATTCCACCATCCCATGAATTCCCACAAGTTGTAATTCTTGATGAAACACTTTCTTCCTTTTATTTGGTGAGTCTTCCAATGAAGATTCCAATAGAGGATGTTAAGTATCCTCATTCAAAAAATGTTTTCCTTTTGTATGATGTGCTTTGTACTAGATGAATTTTCCCATTTTTTTTCATAAATACTCTTTATGCTTCTAATGAGGTTACCAAGAGCTATATCCTTCCATAGGTGATTGCCACATACTTCTATCTTTCATGATTCTCTATGATGATTTCACGAGATCTTGATTTCAATACTTTTATGATTCCATCATTCTTTATTAGTGACTAATGATAGCCATATCTTACAATTTGAAACATACACTTGAAAAGAACTTGGTGAGGAAGACTATCTCAACCATAGTAGAGATCTCTTCCTCTTTCTCGGACTTCTTCTTTTCAGCTTCCTCCACTTCTTTGGTGATATGGGCTTCTTCTCTACCTCTTTTTTTATTGTCCTTCTAGAGCTTAGGATAATCTCTCTTGTAATTCCCATATTCTTGACATCCATAGCATTGAATCTTAGCCATGTTATTCTTCTTTTTTCTGAGGATCAAATTTCTTGATTTTACTCACTTTATCCTACATCAGTTTCTGCCTTCAGCCTGGTTTCTTCAATCTTGCATAGTGACCATAGATCCTGTAATGGAGAAGCTTCTTTCTTCCCATAAATTCTTTAAGTAAAGCTACCCCACTCCTTTGGTAGTGCATTTAGTACTACAATGGTCACCTCCTTGTCAGGCATTATTTCACCTAGATCTTGAAGTTGATCCCTTATTACGCCGTAAGGCGTTTCCATTTGAAATTAACTTTTCTCTTGGGTTACGTGTACATTTCTAAACCTTTGATTTAGATGTTAGACGATGAAAATAATCTTATCCCTCCAATTGATTAGACCACTATGCATTAGAACAGTATACGATGCGACCCTGGCTCGACGCTTGCCCTCGCTCGACGCTTGCCCTTGCTCGACGCTACAGAATGGTTGCTCGGCATCAGGGTATGTATTTCCATTTTCGTTTGTTCGCAGAACGGTCCCAGTGGGAAGGAGATTTGCCAAATGAGCCGTGCTTGCACATGTTTAGTTCACAATCCTTTGGATCATAGTGTTTCTGCATTGATCCCCATTGATTATTTCTTCTGAATCCCTGGTTTTCTTATGAAATTCATAGCCATTGCTTTCAGGGATAATTTATGAACCCCATCCTCCTTCTTTAACAATTAGAGATTCTATGATTTCACCTGTGCTTCCCATGTCTTCACCTCTGATTTTGCAATAATCGACAGTGGGGTTTCAAGATATTTGAATCTATCGGCCATTGCCTGTGTTTATATCATATAAGCGTAATATTTTTTGTTGTTGTTTTGTGTGGAGTGTAAGTTAAATAATTGGGGTTTTTTTGTTGGATGGTTGCGCACCTTGCACACTGCTCTTCTAACATCAGAAGCTGAGATTTAACGACGCGGAATACATTGCTTCACGTTCTGGTTATGTAAAAGTTCATGGATTTAGATGTCGGCTCAACATCAATGAACTGAAGTGAAGCTGGTGCAAGCTAACCCATGGCCTCAGAGTTAGCCAACATGTGATATACTTTCGTTGATGATATATTCTGACCCTCAGAATATACCCAGTCTGTTACAGGACCCATGAGATGATTCCAGGAGGTCTCGCTCAGCCTTAAAAGGGCTTGGATTATCACCACCGGATGCCTTGGACTGTCACAGGTCCACTTCTGGACTTCGGTTTGTCGCAGGATGGCTATAGGAGTTGCGATCTGTTACAGAATGGTTGCTCGGCATTAGGGTATGTATTTCCATTTTAGTTTGTCCGCAGAACGGTCCCAGTGGGGAGGAGATTTGCCAAATGGGCCGTGCTTGCAAATGTTTGGTTCAAAATCCTTTGGATCATAGCGTTACTGCACTGATCCCCATTGATTATTTCATCTAAATCCCTGGTTTTCTTATGAAATTCATAGCCATTGCTTTCAGGGATAATTTCTGAACCCCATCCTTCTTCTTTAACAATTAGAGATTTTGTGATTTCACCTGTGCTTCCCATGTCTTCACCTCTGATTCTGCAATAATCGATAGTGGGGTTTCAAGATATTTGAATCTATCGGCCATTGCCTGTTTTTATATCATATAAGCGTAATATTTTTGTTGTTGTTTTGTGTGGAGTGTAAGGTAAATAATTGGGTTTTTTTTGTTGGATGGTTGCGCACCTTGCACACTGCTCTTCTAAGATCAGAAGCTGAGATTTAACGACACGGAATACATTGTTTCATGTTCTGGTTATGTAAAAGTTCATGGATTTAGATGTCAGCTCAACATCAATGAACTGAAGTGAAGCTGGTGCCGACCCAGCAGATCGACGCTTGCCCTGGCTCAACGCTTGCCCTCGCTCGACGCTACAGAATGGTTGCTCGGCATCAGGGTATGTATTTCCATTTTCGTTTGTTCGCAAAACAGTCCCAGTGGGGAGGAGATTTGTTTCAAGCTCTTGATTTGTGCTGATTTTATCCATTTACTGGAGGAAAAAAATACCTACTCACAATGTGAGATTTGCATTTCAATCCCCTAGTATTGGTGGTTTGGTAAAAATAATAGTCAGAGGATTTCCTACTGTTCATTTTGAATAGAAAATGAATCAACGGCTATGTGTAGGCTCAACCAACATTAGTATCTAGTGGGCAAGATGTTGGGATCGGGAATGGAAATGGAGAAGGGGCAGAACCCTCCATCTCCTCAGACCATGGTCAGCTTTCATCTCTGACCAAGAAATTCAAAGCAAGATCCTCCCGCAATGCCTCTCCTCGATGGCGTAATGATGACAAGGATGGCCATTACATATTTGAACTCGGAGAGAATTTGACCCCACGATGTAATGACATGTTTCTAGTATTGTTGGTAATCTTATTTTCGAGGGGTTTTGCCCACTGTTGATGACAAAATATTTTTATACAAAAGCCCTGCCACCCATTTATCCTGCTAATTTGGCTAATTTCTCTTCTGCTATCCTTTTTACAGATAAAATTCTCAGTAAAATGGGCGAAGGTAAGAATCTAGGATATATAAGGTCTCTCAGTATTTTCTTAGATTTGTCCAATGAATTTATTTGATTGGAATATGGTCAACGTTTATAGGGACATTTGGCCAAGTTTTAGAATGCTGGGACCGAAAATCAAAGGACTTTGTAGCTATTAAAATCGTTCGAGGCCTACAAAAGTACCGGGAGGCAGCAATGATTGAAATTGATGTGCTGCGTGAAGTTGCCAAGCATGATAGAACTGGTACACGGTATGAAAGAATGAATATCTATCGAGATATGCCATTTAGTTAATCACTCCACATTTTTTAATAGATATAGCCATTCTGAGTGATTATTTGCTTTAGACTCCTTAAGTTACAGTATCTCACTGGTCGGTTGATGTGCGTGACTTGTTTGATACAGTTGTGTGCAAATGCGCGACTGGTTTGACTATAGGAATCACACGTGTATCGTGAGTTCTCAGCAGAACTTAATTTTTTTTCCTTAGTGAATGTTAGGCATTTTAAATGGCCTCTCAAAGATCTTCTTTTGGTTGTTTCTAGAGAAGTTTTAAGTTTGTTGATGAATGTAAATTATCTTAACAGGTTTTTGAAAAACTTGGGCCAAGCTTATATGACTTTCTTCAGAAAAATAACTATCGCCCATTTCCCATTGATCTTGTTAAGGAGGTTGGCAGGCAACTTTTGCAGTCTGTAGCATGTTTGTAACTTCACTTATTTTTCCCTTATTAGAGAGCTTTATTGGCTGATCAGTAATATTATCATTTCGGAGTTGCATATATGATCTTTATTATTAATTAGGTCCTGAGAAAATGTCTATCCATTATAAGCGATATTCATTTGAGTTTAATAACAATCTGGATTGGCAGATATGCATGACTTGAAGCTCATTCACACAGATTTAAAGCCAGAAAATACACTTTTTGTTTCTTCAGACATTGTGAAGATTCCATATAAGGTAGTTCAGTGGCAAGAGAAACAATTTTTTCTTGGTTAACAGTTCTGGTTGTATTCTCAAAACATAATTACTTGATAATGGCTCATTCTTTGGTTCAACACATTTACTCTCTGGTCTCTGTGTCTCTAATTCTATATCCTCATACATTCCAAGCGACAAACTCTGATTAGTATCCGTTTTCAAAGGGTTTGGAGAAGTCATCACAAGAAATATGCAACAGATTGCCAAAGTCAAGTGCAATAAAGTTGATTGATTTTGGAAGTACCACTTTCGAAGGAGAAGATCATACGTCAGTGATCTCTACAAGGCATTATCGAGCTCCCGAAGTTATATTGGGTAAGCTTGGAAAGACGTCCTAGTAGGATCTACCACTTGAGTGACATTCCAATGTTCAAATGAGCTATTAAATAGAACCTATATCCAATTGCATTGTAATTCTTGACAGGACTTGGATGGAGCTACCCTTCTGATATTTGGAGTGTAGGATGCATACTTGTGGAGCTTTGCTTGGTAATTTATCATACAATTTCATTTTTTGAAGATGATATTTAACCCATTGTAAATTAGAAATATATTTATCATAGTTGCATATTAAACATGCAGGGAAATACACTATTTCAAACCCATGAGAATTTGGAACATCTTGCCATGATGGAAAGGGTTTTGGGCCCATTGCCACATCGTATGATAAAGAAAGCAGAGTGAGTTCCTTGACGTTTTTTAGTGAAATGGTGGCTCAGTTTGCTTTTCAGTTGTTGTAAAGGTCCTAAATGTCCTATGCTTAATGTAAACCATAACATTCAATGCCACCCTGTAAACACTCGCAAAAGTGCAAAATATTTTCGGCATGGAAAAAGGTTGCACTGGCCAGAAGGAGCATCTTCCAGAGATAGTATCCGAGCAGTTAGGAAGTTGAGCCCCCTAAGAGTATGCCTAACTATTTTATTTCATGTGCCTACACATCTTAGAATGGTCCCACGATATTTACATTGTCTTTGGATGGCTAACTGATGGCTAACTGTTTTCCATTTAAATATGCCTTTTTGCAGAATTTGATCATGGAGCATGTGGACCATTCAGCTGGTCTACTTATAGACTTGCTGCAAGGACTTCTCAAGTTTGAGCCTTCGGAACGTTTGAAAGCTTCAGAAGTTTTGAGTCATCCATTCTTCTTAGAGGGTCCCAAATTTCATAAATATGGTGCATAGAAATCATGAGAATTCTGATTTGCTGCATGGGACAATGTTGGATTGTTATCAACTTCGTTGGTCTCGGGTGCCAGGCATCATCGGTCCCCAGGCTTCTGAACCAGGAGAACTTTGAGACATCCATTCTTCGAAGATAATGCTGTGTGCCTAACGATAATCCATTACAGCATAAAGTTTGGGCTCTCCCTGCATGAGACAAATATGAGTGGGATTGACTTTGTTGGTCTCTGCCACAAAGGTCCCCAATCGAGTTAAAAGCGGATGGGATATGTACTGGGTTGGGACAATTTTTTGGGTGGCTATGTTCCGTTCTGGAGATTGGATCTGTGCGCAGGATTTTAAGGATTATGGCTCGGACACCTTATATGCAAAAGGAGCATCCTAATGGTACATTCAATTAGGAATCAAAATCAAGGTAAATGGGATATTCACTGTTTGGGACAAATTTTGGGTGCCTAATGGTACATTCAAATAGGAATCAAAAGCAATGTAAATGGGATATTCCCTGTTTGGGACAAATTTTGGGTGCTATGTTTCAGTGTGGAGATGGCTCTGTGCCTCGGGGCTCTTAGAAATTATTTAGCCAGATCTTCCCATCACAATAAACTTATTTGGTGTCTACTTTTACATTATAAAATACTGTAAAATAAGAACCGTTAGTGTCTACTTTTACATTATATTGAATGTTTAGTATTTTTCAACACAACTGCAAATTATTTCAAATAAAGCTAATTTTTTAATTCAAATCACAAATATGGTTAAAGTATAGTTAACATTTTGACTTATTCAAATTAAGATGGAAGGGTGTCATTGAATGAGGGAATATCTTAATTCTAAAGTTTGTTTTTTCTTTTGAGCTATTATCGTTAATTCCACCTGGTCAATGAGTAGAATTACGGTTGAAATTTAAAGGTTTCTTTTATGTTTTATTTTCATAGTAAGTATATAATGTTTAGTATCAATTTTCAGAACAAAGCATGATAAACTGCATCTGAGTTGCTGCTCCTTGAATGTGGACAATCTATGTTTACAATTTTTTCAGAAGGAAATCCACTGATTCATCGTCTAAGTCAGTTGAAAAGCAGCAAAATATAGACATTGTCCAAGAAATCTTTGAGGAGGGGTCAGCAATGCTCGCTGAAAGGTAGATAGACATTTCTAGCTTAGCATCCTTGCAGTAGATTATGTTTTGTAAACACAGACTTATCATTGGATTCAGAACAAAGCATGATAAACTGCATCTGAGTTGCTGCTCCTTGAATGTGGGCAATCTATGTTTACAATTTTTTATTAAAATTAGATAATTGTGTTGCAAATTTGAATTGTGGCTATGCATGGGTAATGCTTGCTTATATTTTGGCATTTTTGAATTTTCAATTTTTCAATCTGTTTTTTTTTTTTAAATAATCTTTTTCCTGTTAACAGATTTAGTTTATACTCGGTTCAGCCTTAGTAAAAGCATTAATCTATTTCTTATGTGTTTTTTGGGGTATTAGGGTGCATATCAACTAAATCATGGGAGTCTCCTGCCAAAGGAGAAACCTTTGATGTTCAAGATTGTCCTTGAGCACCCCTTAACTATAATCTTAAGTTGGACAAGACTGTAAAGAATCAAACTCGCATAAAAGAGAAAATGCATCTCCTTACTCTAGGATGGAGATTTGAGTTCAATTCTGGGTGTCACGATGTTCATTATATCTCCTGGTCAGAATTACTATTCTCTTTTACAAGCATGTTCGGCATGGAAGAAGCAACAAAAGATTCATAGAGTAATAGATGGAGGTGACCAGTGTCACAAACTCGAACACAATTCAAAACATACAAATAGTTTACTCTCTGGATGAGGTAAATATCAAAAATCCTCTCAGCATTTTTGTATAGGGTGACACAGGCATCTTTTCCCTCTCCTCTTCATCCAGATCTTCCTGGGATTTTGGCAATTCATCTCTGGTTGAATGAAAGGATGTTCTTTTGGTGAATTGGTATCACTAACTGGAGAACTGGATGAAGTCATTGGGATTTGTTCTTTGCTCTGAGCCTCATTTTGCAGCTTTGGCATTTTTGCAATCGTGCTTACAATGAGAGATTTCACGCCCCCTGATTGTCTCACTAAGTTTTCCGTTCGTTCCAAGGGCTGACAGTCAGAGATTCCATCCTCTGAAGATGAAACATTACACAGCTACTCAGATTCCTCCTGCAAATTTTAAATTTTATATTCTCGTTAAACACATTAGAATGTGTATCTAGCTCATAAGGCTAGCATTCGAGATCTCTTTTGCGTCTGTGCTATATTTCAACAATTTTCAACTGAGCAAAATATATAAAAGTGGATACAAGCTCTTCATTTGCTGATCAGAATTCTTGCATCACTATAAAAATTGGGAAAGTTCACCAACTATTTAGGAAAGCGTGTAGTTCCTTAATGCTTTTCAACTATTCTGATATAATAATCACTTCTTACATCTGGCCTCTTACTCTTACATGCTAAATAGAACAAATATCAATGTTTATGAAAATAAAATCTTCATCTTCTCAAATTCAAAAAATGTCACCAGCAGCTGAATGATTCCTCGCCTTCTAGAGTTGAACATCGCTCTGCAGAGAAAATTTAAGTTGCCTTAACTGGACTTGGATATATCAACCATAAAAAGAAATCAAGAATATGCTCATCTCAGCAATTGTAGAAGATTCAAGTACAAGAAATTTGCACAATCTCGAGGTAATCCACAATCCACAATCCCTAAATGGAAATGGAAACTAACTTAAGGACAGTCTGTGGACACCAAAATCTAATTTTTCAAATTAAGAATTCCCCCAGAAACCAACAATTAAACAAAGTGTTGATTAAGAAGAGTGACTTCAATCATATGGTAGCATGGATAGCTAATTCACATACTGAATACTCATAATTAAAATATGAGGCATGAGTGTTCAGTTTTTATTATCCAGTGAAGAACAAACAATGAAACCAGAATAATTTACTCACAATATGCTCTACTCCATTCCTGGTGGAGCACACATCACATTTAGAAAAATGTATCGTACATATAATATTTACATTAGCCATAAACAGTGAAGGCTCTTAGAAAACTGCAGTCAACTGCTTTGTTCCTCCCAAAGAACACTGGGAATATATAGGAAACAGAGTGGACCGAGATCATAATGAAATGAAAGTAGAGCCCTACTTATTGTATCTTACAAATGATCTGCTGGAGGTAACCAGTGTCACAAACTCGAACACGATCCAAAACATACAAATAGTTTCACTCTCTGGATGAGGTAAATATCGAAAATCGTCTCAACATTTTTGTATAGGGTGAATCAGGGATCTTTTCCCTCTCCTCTTCATCCAGATCTTCCTGGGAGTTTGGCAATATAGAATGGTGTTTCCTTCCTTTTAGGATTTGGTATGTTATTTATACTAAGGTAAGAGAATTCCAAAGGAGGCCTTTCTCTGTTATGGCCTTGTATATCTTTGTCTCAGCTACGAAGGATTAAATCCTTACTTTTCCACGTGATGTACTAAAATAAAAACTAGCTGTAAAGATTATTGTAGAATGCATTTTGTTGCAAGTTTGTCATGCTAATAATTGAGTATTTGACATTGCAGGATGGGCTCGAAATATACGGTGCAGACAGTATCAGGATTGTTCGCTTGTGCTGTCTGTCAAACTGACATCACACCTAGTGACGGCATTTCTGTGCATGCTGGATCCTTTTTTCAGGAAATATGCGCTCTTGGGAAGGCTCCTTTCTATGTTCAAGCTGTAAATTGAAGAAATATGCAATGGAAGGCAAGCGATCATCAAGAGTGACAGCAACATAAATATCATTCAGGTTAGGCTAAATGCACATCCTATGACCATCTCATGTGATCTCAA
Source organism: Pinus taeda (assembly GCA_000404065.3). Lineage (NCBI taxonomy): Eukaryota > Viridiplantae > Streptophyta > Pinopsida > Pinales > Pinaceae > Pinus > Pinus taeda. The sequence continues at coordinate 105,130 of APFE030009411.1, forward strand.
CTTCCAGACTTTGGAGGCACAATTATGGTTTTGTACTTCCAGACTTTGGAGGCACAATTCTGGTTTTGTTGTAAATTGGTTGAGTATAAACTAATGCACTCCATTCCACATGACTTTCGATGGAGATGGTAGATGGAGATGGTAGTGATGAGAAAAAAGATAAATTGCTAAAACAATTGGGTTATTATTAATAATTGTGTTAAGAGTTAACTTTTTAAACTATTTTTTTTTTTGTAAGCTAGGATGGAACTCATTCTATTACTCGATCAACAGAACATTACAGCATATCAGAAAACAGTGGAAGCCCGCCCTCGAGGGGAAACTGGGACATAGCACCATCTATAGTTCTTAATAGCAGCCCAAAAATAGTAGGTCCATAGCCTCGCAGTCTTAGCTAAGTAAACTATGCAATCTTGAAACTTACTGAAACTATTACTAAAACTACTGGTCTGTACAACATGATTGTTCCTATCTTGCACATGTACAAAACCAAAACAAAAAAATCGCTTGCAGTTTCTAAACATATCTTAACTCAGTCAGTGCCGCCATCAGGTTGTTGGTTCGCTGCTCCCGCTGGTCCAGAATGGTCCCGATTCAGCATTTGTTGGATAACATCCAGCTGCTCCTCCTGCTTTGTCATAGCTATACGCAGGTAGCTCAGTTCTCTGCGAATAGTTTGATCACCTTGGGCCAGCTCCACCATCTCCTTGGCCACATGCTCCATGGCCTTGGCTAGAAGCCCCTTCATCACCCAATAGATGTGCAGCGACTGCTTGATAAGCGACATGCGCCCTCTGGTATGACCCGGGTCGTGAAGGAGAAATTCTAGATCTTCCATTTCGTCTTCAGACTGATTCTGCAGCGCTTCCTCTTCGAGGTAATCCATGATCCTACGCACAGCCGGGTGGGAGTTGCGGAGGAAGGCCTGCTCAGCCCTTCGGACTCTGAGATTAACCGTTTCCCTGGGTTTTCTGCCTTTACCCGGGTGCCTGGAGGTTTCCCCCTCCTCCTTCACGGGCTACCTCTGCCCTTTGCCCCGCTTACCAGACATATCCCTTTCTCTGTTAGGAGTAGTGCTGCGCTTCCGCAAGCTGAACCGACGGGTCCCTGCCTCCCGATAATCAGAATTGTCCGCCCTCGCCTGCTGCTTAGCTTCCTCAGCTAAGTTCTTTTGGAGGTTCAGGCGAGCGGTTGTAGCTCTCTTAACCAGATCTTCATCCGAGTCGTCCTCCACCTCGTCAGGCATTGAACGGCGCTTCCTCATTCCATAGCGACGGACCTTCGAATCCCGACACTCAGACTGGTTCGCCTTCGTCTGTTCTTGTCCTACCGCAGCCGAGTTCTTGTGGTAGCGTCTACATTTGCGCACTGCATCCGGGATCTTGTCTTCATCCGAGTTATCCTCAATCTCCCACACAGTGAAAGGTGGTTCCTCCTGCTTAAAAACTTTGCCTTTTTGGCTCCTGTTCTCCTCCCTTGCACTCTGCTGCTCCTCCGCCTGTCTCAATTTCCGTCTGGTCTCCATATTGTCCAGGGGTCTGCCGCGCCGCGCTCTTCGATTGTCTGAGATTGAAACAGTTCTCTGATGTCGCTCAATGGAAACCTCTGCTCTTACCCAATTTAGGAACTCACAGAATGCCTTAGCAATCGGCCAGCCGTGATTATATAGCGAATTCCTTTCTTCGGGGGGCCAATTTGGGCCGGTTTTCGAAAGCCGTCGGTAGCTCTCTGGCGATCCCCTGCTCTGACCATCATGTCATTCTTAATCTTCTCTACTGTGCGGTCAGGCGAACCGCATCCACCACCTCTCATAGTTCGGGCATTTATTAACTTACCATATGTGTACTTTTGCTGAACAGCTCCACCCGCCGCCACTGTACTGCCACCGGATTTCTGATCCTTCATCCTGTAGCCAGCAATGATGGTATTATCATATCCCAATTGCACCATGTTCTTGAATCGGGATCTCCACTGTCCCCTGTTAGTCCAGCTCACTGATCCGTGCATTGGCATTTGCGGTTTGATCATGATCATCCTTAATAAGGTCCGCCAACTCCTTCCATTCCCTGTTTCCCTCCACGGCTCTCCACTGGCTATCGATTGTGCTGCCACGTCCTCTGCAGCCCCAATTGGCCAACCAATCCACTGCCTGATTCCCTTTTCTACGAACATGATTGATAATTCTGTAGTCTATGCGTTTGAGGAGGTCTACAATTTCTTTAACAATGCCCGTAGTCCGCCAACTTTTAGTAACCTTCTCCCATCCCTGCCCATTGTTAAGCCTCCGCAGCATGTCCACAGCAATCTGCGAGTCCCCTGTAATTTCCAACTTAGAATAGCCATTCCTGATGGCTATCTGTAATCCTTGATGCAGGGCCCAAAACTCGGCCTCGTTATTGGTCATCTGGCCTCCCCATTCAGCGAAAATCCATCTGACTCGGCTGTTGCTGTCTCTGAAAATCCCCCCGAAACCAGCGTCGCCCGGGTTCCCCTTCGAGGCCCCGTCAAAGTTAAGTTTAACAAAGTGATCGCTCGGGTAACTAAACTTGTCTGGGCTTTGAATTCGCATGTCATGGCGGGCCGAACATTTAAAGTGAACCATCTCAGGTTTTAGATTTATCTTATTCAGAATTTCTTGTTCTTCCGGGTTTGCCTTCCAGTCATCATTATCCCATTTATCAACTAGGATAGTCTCCCGCATACTTTCGACCACCCGATCCCAAATTACCTCTAGTTCTTTAGCAGAATTCTGAAATACCCTCCTATTTCGCTCTTTCCAAATCATCCAGAGAATAAAGGGAGAGAGAAGATTCCATGCCCTCTGGATCACCTTACAAAGAAAGGTTTCCTTACGCCATTTGAAAATCAAATCATTAAGTTCCCTGCTATTAGTTCCTGGTTTGTTGAACAGTCGTTTAGCAATCATCCAGAGTTTCTCTGTATACGGACATCTGACCAACAGATGATCACAAGTCTCAGTATCATTGTTGCACAGGTAACATCGCGAAGGACCATTGAATCCCTTTTTCTGGATACGGTCCCAAGTTAGAATTTTGTTTTTTGTTGCTAACCAAACGAAAATTGACACCTTAGGCCACCAGTTGCTTTCCCATATTGTTTTCCATTCCACATTTCCGTCTCCTCTGTCTTGAGAATCCATTAGATAATAAGCCTCTTTGGTTGTAAATTTCCCCTTCATAGAGTTCCCCCATCGGAGGATGTCTTTCCCCTGACGAACTCTAATTTTCCTTGATCCCATTTCTTTCCTGTAACAATCTTGGAGGTCTGGGTTAAGCCCCCGATCCCATTCAGTCGGGTCTTCCCAGACTCTCCATCCCTCTGATATATCATTTCCTTTCCAATAGTCTTTTACACTGGTTCTATTTCCTTCAATTCTGCCATGGATCTGTAGGAGGTTCTGAATGTTGTTTAGACTTTCTCGTTGTTGCCACCTGTCGTCCCAGAAGTTGGCCTCTGCGCCACCCCGGATTTCCCAGAAGGTATGTTTGCCAACCAGATCGCGGTTTTGAGAGGCTAGTTCCCAAATAGTGGAGCCTTTGGGGATTTCCTGTTGCCTAAGGATATCGACCGGATAGACAGGCATTCTGTATTTTGTCCTCCATATGGTTTTCCAAAGATCATTTCCACCACTGAGCCATCTCCACCACAACTTGGCCCCCAGGACCCTGTTAAGAGCCTCAGGGTCTCTCAGGCCTAATCCGCCTTTCTCTTTTCTTTCTGTTAGCTGACTCCACGAGACCAGGGCCCATTTTTTCTTCTGATCAGATCCGCTCCATATGAATTTCCTTATGATTTCCTTGATTTTAGCACAAACCCCTGCAGGGGCGGCCATAATCGATAGAGGGTAGATAGGGATAGCTTGAAGGACCGACTTGGCAAGAACAACTCTACCAGCAATGTTGAGAACTCTGAAGGCCCAATTTGCAACCTTGTTGCTTAGTTTGTCCAACACTCCTTGCCAGTTTTTCACCCTTTTAGAAGTGAAGTCCAGAACATTACCCAGATATTTGGAAGGTAATTCCCCCCTTTTGAATCCTAGAATTCTAATTAAGTGGGATTTGACCTGGTCCATTGTGTTGAAGATAAAGATGCAGGATTTGTCCTTATTGATTTCTAACCCAGAAGCCTCTGCAAACAAATCCAAAATTCTTCGGAGATGACGAACTTCTCTAACCGTTGGTTCTCCAAACAGCATAATGTCATCAACAAATTGTTGATGGGTTAGTGGCAAGTTGTTTCCCCAAATTTGCAACCCTTTAATTCTGTTTGTTGCTCGTTCTTGTTTTATGAAGCGGCCAAGGCCCTTAGCAGCTAGAATAAATAAAAAAGGGGACAAGGGGTCTCCCTGTCTGATACCTCTAGAGGCATTGAAAGTTTTTGAGGGGCTTCCATTAACCAGAATAGAAAAGTGAGGGGAGGAAATCAAGTTATGGATCCAAGCAATCCATCTTTGGTGAAAACCAAATCTCTCCAGGACAGTTTCCAGATATTTCCAGTTTAACCTATCATAAGCTTTGGAAAAGTCTAATTTAATCATCATTCCTTTTTGCTTTTTAACTTTTAAAGAGTGGATAACCTCCTGAGTTACAACAAGACCATCAAGAATCTGCCTGCCTTCCACAAAACCAGTTTGTTCAGCCGAGATTAAATTGTCCAAGAGAGGTTTTAATCTCTTGGCAATCAGGGATGTGATCATTTTGTAAATAACATTACACAGAGCTATAGTTCTGAAGCCATTAGCCTCTTCTAGGTTGTCTCCCTTGGGAATGAGGGCGAAAAAGGTAGAATTGAGAGCAGGCCATACCTTCTGGTTTATCCTTGATTTTTCCACTAAGTCCAGTATCTCTCTTCCCAAGAAGTGCCAGCCAGCCTGGTAAAAGTCCACTGTGAAACCATCCGGCCCAGGAGTTGTCCCCTTCTTCATTGCTTTCACAACTTCCTCCAACTCTTCTAAGGTCACGACCCTCATAAGGGCTTTGTTTTGGTCCTCAGTGACCAAGCTGGGGATAGTTGAGCATATCTCCTGAATGGCTCTCGTTCTATCAACTTGAGGTTCTGCTAAAATCTCCTTGTGGTGATCCATCAGGACTTGTTCAATTTCATTATGCTCGACAACTCTTTCCCCATTCTTGTTTTTGAGCGATAAAATCCTGTTTCCCTGCCTATGTTTGATCATAGCCTGGTGGAAGAATTTAGTGTTTCTTTCCCCCTCCCTTAGCCACTTTATCCTAGATTTTTGTCGCCACAAGATTTCCTCTTGCTTTCATCTTTCTTCTAATCTGCCAAGGATTACCCCCTCTCTGCTGATGCTTTCCTCTGTTCTACCTTCTAATATTATCTTCTGCTGAATATCTGCCATTTCCTCTTCTAGTTTTTGTTTATCTTCCAAGATGTTACCAAACTCCTCCTTGTTCCATTTTTTTATTTTGCCTTTCAACTCTTTCAGCTTTAGTTGGAACATGTGCATCCTACATCTGCCCTGGCTGGTGCATTTTCCCCACCAATCCTCTACTTTCTTGATGAAATCAGGGTCCCTTAACCAGAAAGCTTCAAATCTGAAAGGCCTTTTCCCCTGAATCCTCTTAATATCAATTTCTAAACGAATCGGCCAGTGGTCCGATCCCAAAGATGGAATGATCTTGGCCTCCACAAAAACATCCTTGTTCATGATGGCTTCCGAAACTAGGAATCTATCCAATCTAGATGCAATTTGGTTTTTACCTCCCCTTCTGTTGTTCCATGTGTAGATCCCATTGATAGTCTGGATATCAACAAGCCTGAGTTCCTCAATCATTTCATTGAAACTGTCCATGAAGTGATCCCTCCTCCTAAGCCCTCCTTTTTTCTCTTCCAAGGATCTGATCAAGTTGAAGTCCCCACCAATGATCCAAGCAGCTTCAGGGTAGAGTCTGCGGATAGATTTGAAGCTGTTTATGAACTGCTCCTTTCTCCCCGGGGAGGGGGGGCCGTAGACCCCTGAAATAACCACCTGTTGACTGGTTCCTACAATCCTACCCAATCCAGTAAGGGTTCCACTCATGCTGGACCAGTTATCTATGATGATTTCATTGGGGTTCCACAGGATTGCAATACCTCCTGCAGACCCTATTGCATCTTGCCCAATCACTTGATATGGAAGATTGCTTTTTTCTATTATTTCTTCGAGCTGTTGGACCAAAATTTTTGTTTCCTGTAGGATCATAATACTAGGTTTCTCCTTTTTCAACTTGTCCTTTATATGCCTCTGTTTACCTCTACTATTCAAACCTCTAATATTCCAACTGATAACTATCATTTAAAACTTTTTGTATGAGGGGAAAAATACCTCCGACAGAGGTATCACTTTACCTGAGTTTATCAATATCTCACCCACCGTCTGGATAGTTTCACTCATTGGTTTCCGGCCTCTTTTTCTGTTGTTTTTGCCAGAGCTGCCCATTCCTTTATCTTCACTGTCCTGCTCGCTTTCTGTCATAGCTGGATTATCCAAGGGTTCTCCTTTTTTCTCTTTGTATTTCTGAAAGACTTCCTTGTAAAGTTGTTTTTGTTTTTCAGGTATGAATCTGTTGTCCAGATATTTCCATTCCTGGAGTAACTTTCTCATGATTTTCTCCTCTTCAGCTTCATTTTCTGGTGGGTTTTCCACTTCCATCCTAGATGCCAGTTCTGTTTCTGTTGCCTTTTCTTCTGGTTGTTCTCTGCTTGTTTTTCTTAGATCTGTTCCTTTTCCTTTCTCTTCTCTAGCTATGTCCATGGGGGTATTCTTTGGGTCCTCATCGTCTTCCAGGTTTACTTCATATTCTTCATTTTCGCTCTGCAGTGCCTGAAATTGATTTTGATTGCTTGTTTGGCTGGATTTCTTCTGCGACTGGGTCTTCGGTCCTTCTTTATTCTGTTTCCTCTTCCTCACTACCTGTTGAAAGCCTCTCTCCGGATCCTCCATTCTCACAGTATTTCTCTGTTGAGCCGCCTGGCTTTTCTTGGACTCTTCCACTTTATTCAGGGGGCATTGCCTGTATAAGTGGCCATATTCATGGCAGATGCGGCAACGGAAGGGGATATGTTCGTAATCAATTGGCTGCTTCCAAATTGAATCATGATACTCTACTTCGACATTGTCTGGGAGAGGATCTGTCAGATTTATATAAACACAGATTCTCGCATAAGCATTATACTTACCTCGTTTCGTAGCCTCGACAATTTTAACAAAGCTCCCGATCGTGTTGCTGATTCCCTCCAGGATTTCAGGGTCCTAGAACTCATCAGGAAGCCCAAACAGCCTAACCCAAACTGGTGCATCAAGCATTGTTTCCTTTTCCGGGTTGTATCTCTCTTCCCAAAATTTCATGAACAGACCAGCATTGTTCAAGAAATATGGTCCCTCCTCAACGATCCTGTTCTTATCTTCCAGGTTGGAAAAGATTGCTGTGAAAAAACCTTGGGCTCCAAGTTTGAGGTCTACCTGTCCCCTAGGTCTCCATCTCTGGTCAATCCATCTATAAAGTTCCCACTTAGAAGGCCAATACCCAACGAACCGACATATTAAGGCATGGTCTCTCATATAATAGTTATATTCCTCCAATTTGTTGTTTGGAACAACATACCTTGGTTGTTTTTGAGCCCTAGGTAGGCATTTTCCTCTCATCCTTTTCTGCCACAGGTTGCCCATTACTGGGGCATGATTTTCCTTCCCAGGATGTTGATCTCCTCCTGTGCTTGTCTCACCTATTACCACATTTCTGAAGGAGGGGATCTCTCCCCCCCCCCTTGGTTCTCCCATTCCGTTCAGGGCAGTTTCTGGTGTTTAAAATCCGGTTTGCCGTTGAGATCACCTAAAACCGACTTTACCTGCCAACAGAAATTCGCTGACAGACTACAGTCCTAACGCTCACCTTTCTGCTTCGGTTTATCTGCTACAGCGGGATCTCCCGCATACGGCGTTGGCTTGTCAGCTGCGTCTCTGCATCCCTGAAAACCCTAGCAGAGCCCGCCCTCGTCCCATCGAGTTAACTTTTTAAACTATAAACTGACTTTAGTATCCAATTATTTTAATCGACCAGATTGATTTGATTATAATTTTTACCTCAACAAAAGTTGGAAGTAGATATTAACATGGGAGAACATTGTGATGAAAGTGATTAATGCAATATTTGTATAATGGCTATCATTCATTTAATAATGAGGTTGGTTTCAATGTCAAAAGTGTGCCCAAAGTAAAGTAAAATATAAAATAAAAGTTATATCTTTTCTGAAAGTACTTTACTTTGAAAATTATAAAAAAGTTAATATAATTATTGTACAAACTGTCATTGGTTTTAACTTTTAAATTTCTGGTCAACAGTGAATTAATAAACATATACCAAATCTTAAACATATACCAATTAAACTTTTAAGTCACCTTTTAAAGGTGCAATTAAGTTAAGCTTACATCTTGTTATTCAATTGATGGACACTGAATATTAAATATAAGATAAATATATAGGAGTAGCATGTGAGTGTCAGTGTTATAAATAATATTCTTTTTATTATTAATAAAAATATAGATAGTTAGTTTCATTTTAAAGGGTTATAAATATGAGTTATAAATACAAGACTTAAAAGGTTAAATATTTAATGGGTTGTAAATGAGTTATTAATTGCTTTTACTCAAAACTTGATAAATAGCAATTTCTTTTTAATTGAGTGACTCAAATTCATGTTTCTTTACGTTGAAGGTAAACCCACTAAAGTGGAAAAAATTGTGATGCCAATAATTGGAGGGATTGTCATCATGGGGTGATAAGAAATTTAATATTCCAAGAGGGGGTAGTAAATTATTCTAAATAAATTAGCAATGAAACAACATAAATGTTTGCAACAAATTTAGAGAGATCCACCTTGTTGAATAATGCACACACTACATGGATAATGGATTTCTGCACTTTATGCCTTACGACGTTTTCTTTGCAACATCTGATGCAAATGCTAGTTTAATTATATGTTAGTCTTTTGTTTGGGGTTGGGTCCAATATTGGAGAAGAAACTATTATTAAGGCTGATTTTTTGGCTTCATGTCGATCTACATACGAGGGCACCCGGGCACCAAGGTTTGGTTGAGCTGATCTCACGGTACTGTTCACTTGCTTTTTAGAGATCCGCACACATTCGCATTCATGGTTGGTCGGTCCTCAACTTCTTTGGTAAGCACGCTAGATCTCTCGGCATTTTGTATTGGAATGCTCTCAAAATGCTCTCGAACTTGCACTATATACTTCGATCTGATCTTTACAATTAGGGCTTAATAAATTGCCCAACAATTTGTTTTACATGCCTCAACAGATTCGGCCAAGGGTTGTCATCGTAGGATGCACAAATCGTATGATCTCATACCACATAGATTTATATCACTTCCACATGTCAGCGAATACTATTATGAACAATGGAAATTGATGCTAGGTGAATACATTTTCTTGAAGTCTTCTTGACTTTTGAATGTACATAATTTCAATATAGATCTCCTTTTATGTGGCTCGTTCTTCATCCAAATGTATAAAGAGAATATCAATGCTCAAAATTTCCTTTATATCTTGTGAGGTATGAATTTTTCTTGACAATAAGACTATGCATCAGAACTTTAGTACCTTTGGTGAAGATCTTGTTCTCAAAGTATCCTTTCAATGATTTCAATCTAAGATCTAATATGTGCATGGGTGTGGAAACAATTTCAATACTCTCTCTAGGGTTTTCAAGTAACACTTATGCACAAAATTTTGGATCATAATCAGAGGATTTGGGTCATTTCTAGAGCTATGGTAGATGCTCATAAATAGGCCTTGAATGCCTTGTAAAATTAGAACAATCCTCTCACAATAATCTTATAAAAACGTTGATTAACAATAACTATAAAGTACATACCAGAGATGTGAGTTGTGTCAGAAATTTGGAGGAATAGATGGATACTGCAGACCTTGTGGTTTCCCCTTTTGGACCTTTGCTCCACTGTCAATAATTACAACCTTCTTTGGGTTACTAGTCAATCCTTTCATCCTTCAAAAATAAGCTACTAGTGTCCTCGCTCTTGTTACAGTAGGATTGCGGCCTAATATAGTAATTAAGGGCTAATAGAGATATGTTCCTTTTATTATCTCTTGTTTATATGTTGAATGAAATTTTCAACTATATCGGTTGTTGTGCTTTTGTTGTGAAATGATAATTTCTTGAGGGGTCATTCCTACCAACATCACACCAAATAATAAATCATATGTCTTGGCTTGTATTATATTTCATATTTGTTCCATAGCAAATATCTTATCTTCAACCTTCAATAAAGAAGCCAAGCTTCTCAGTCATGGTCCTATTTCCACATGTTTGTGTTAGTGAATTCTCTTGAATGAAAATAGAATGTATCAAATAACTCATGTCCTTGGTTCCCTATTCAACTAACTAAGTGTGCTTTTCAAACTATCTACATGACTCATAGCCAAGTCCAAATTACAGTTATAACAAAAAAACATAAAAACACAATTCAGTTTGAAAAATAAAAAATAAAATTCCATGTGTTCCTTTGAATGGCTTCTCAATTGTTGGTCTTATAATTATTATTCCAACGTGAATATTTCCCAATCTTAATAAGATTCGGACTCTATCCAATACAAAGAGTCTTACAAGAACCCATATTTCTTAGATTGTTGTCCAATATAGGAAAATGCTCCAAACTTGGTAGTAACATCGATGCACTGCCTCTGAGTGACACACCAATCATTGAGGCTGGTACACCCACTTAACAACACATGGCAAGATCTGCACCTCCTAAGCAATATACGTCAGGATCTGCAAATGATGTTGTGGATGTAAAGCATGCTATCATTGCACAGCTTGAAGTGAGATTTCTTGGATCTTCCCATGTTACTAGCACAGGAACGCTACCAATTACGTTTTTGGTAGATGAGGATAATTTCCCCATGAAAATAGAGAAACTTCCAAGTACAATCTAATTGAAATTAGTGCATCATCAGTGATAATCTTAAACTAATGAAAATATCATTTTGCAGGAAATGATGTACTCTATAGGCATTTGTATGACCTAACCTTAGAAATATTTGGGCCCATCATTCGCACAAATTGGAAATCCCAAAATTCCAAGTTAAAAGATGAACTTATAACTAGGATGATTCGCATGTTCGGTGAGGGTACCTTCAACAAAACTGGAGTTACCTAGAAGGTGGGCTTACATTTAAAATATTTGCAGGACCAATATAGGTATCATTTGGAAAGGACAAGGTCGCATGAGTGCCCTCTAGTGATTCCAGAGATGGAATGGAAAGTGCTTGTGGCAGATGGAAACGAGAAGGCATTGCAAGCAGGGAAGACACCGCCATGACTAGGAATGTGTGAGGCGCTTTTAATAATGTAATTATGATGTTTTATCATCATCGTGACATCTAATTAAGTTTTTAAATATTTTAAATATAGGTTTCCAAATACATCCAAAGCCACAATGGCTAGAATAGCCAAACATGGGAAGCATCATCTTGGCTCGGGTGGTTACTCGAAATTGGCAACAAAAATTGTAAGTATATAAAAAATTTATTTTCATCCAAATTATAAATTATTGACAATTTTAATTTAATATCATAGAAGAATAAAAATTCATGTTCTCATGCAAAACTACATGGTTCACAATTCAAAGAGACTCCCATGGAGGAAGACCTAAAGCTTTTTTTCAATCACGGCTATCAAGTCGTGGTTGAACATAGGACAAGTTTGGTGTGTTCACAATCTTCCAACATCCAACCTAACACTTTGGAAAATAAAAGCAATGAATAGCATTTATAAATGATTACTTGTACAATCTATTAGTTATTATTTTTGGCCATAAAGTAATGTTCTTGATTGTAAAAAAAGGGAAGCAATGTCGATACAACACATGAGCCTACTGACGATGGAGTTCCTCTTGAGACTGATGTTCAACTCAATATTGGAGGTATTTCATGCATTACAAAAAAATTGTAATATGGAATACAATTAAAAATATTTAGATGAAAAGGGTGTATTAATTATAACCTTTCTTGTTTCTACACCAGAGCATGTGCAAGATGAGGCTAGAGAAGAGGAGGAACATATGGCCACATCTGAAAGTATTCCGCTTTCGTCCACTACTAAAGCAAGTAAAGAACACGCTACTACTCTTTCTATTAATAAACTTTTGTAATAATAATAACTATAAATATGACTTTAGCATTTCTTTCTTATTGAAATTCATGCTCAACCCCACTTGCAACAACATAGTCATAAGACTAGGTCAGCAATAAGACATACTCTTGAGACCACAACAACTTAAGGGGGCCAAGATCAAGACATCCTTATTAACTTCATATTTAAAAAGGGAAAAAAAACTGATAAAAAATGACCGCACTTGTTTATTTAGAGCCTGATTTTTTTAGTACCACATTTTTTACTGAGAGGCTAAATTCCTCATGGCATGTGCACATGTAACTTTTGACTATCTTAATAAAAAGTTGTGATTTTTCCATTAGAAAACATTTGAATGACATTATTTTGTATTATGTAAACATATATTTTTTGTGATAAAATTTATTGAGATAAAATGTTTTGTGGATGTACAAATGAATGATGACACCCTTTAAGGTATCATATATTTGTGAGGATCCATGTCAGTAGATTGGGTTAAGGAACTGATCATAAGTGGAATAGTCGAAAAATGGTGCAAACTGGAACTAGGGTTTTTCATGGCGAAAATAATTTATTGGGAGCAGCGAACAAGTCTTGTTCGCAATGGGTCTCACAGTGTGATCCAGGAAATACAGGTCGCCTCTGCCTCATTTGGTTCCATCCCCATGTGGTCAATGATGCGTGGATGCATTGGTCGAAGGGGTCACAGGAGGCCCTTGAGCGCTTTGTATAGTGTTTAAGTGCGACGACTCTTCAGCGAATGGTGGAATCTCTTTTGGCCGAGCATCGACCCCAGCAGCTAGCAACAATAGACCAAGGATCCCAGAGGCGACCTCTACTTGGTGTATGGATCTGACTTTAGCGTAGTGTTATTCAAGTGCCTCTAAAATGGAAATATTTTGGAATACGGGAAGAGGGGAGGGTGTGAATAAAATGGCTCTGTGCCTCGGGGCTCTTAGAAATTATTTTCATTCAAGAGAATTCACTAACAATGATGCGTGGATGCATTGGTCGGAGGGGTCACAGGAGGCCCTTGAACGCTTTATATAGTGTTTAAGTGCGACGACTCTTCAGCGAATGGTGGAATCTCTTTTGGCCGAGCATCGACCCCAGCAGCTAGCAACAATAGACCAAGGATCCCAGAGGCGACCTCTACTTGGTGTATGGATCTGACTTTAGCGTAGTGTTATTCAAGTGCCTCCAAAATGGAAATATTTTGGAATACGGGAAGAGGGGAGGGTGTGAATAAAATGGCTCTGTGCCTCGGGGCTCTTAGAAATTATTTTCATTCAAGGGAAGCAATGTCGATACAACACATGAGCCTACTGACGATGGAGTTCCTCTTGAGACTGATGTTCAACTCAATATTGGAGGTATTTCATGCATTACAAAAAAATTGTAATATGGAATACAATTAAAAATATTTAGATGAAAAGGGTGTATTAATTATAACCTTTCTTGTTTCTACACCAGAGCATGTGCAAGATGAGGCTAGAGAAGAGGAGGAACATATGGCCACATCTGAAAGTATTTCGCTTCCTTCCACTACTAAAGCAGGTAAAGAACACGCTACTACTCTTTCTATTAATAAACTTTTGTAATAATAATGACTATAAATATGACTTTAGCATTTCTTTCTTATTGAAATTGATGCTCAACCCCACTTGCAGCAACATAGTCATAAGACTAGGTCAGCAATAAGACATACTCTTGAGCCCACAACAACTTAAGGGGGCCAAGATCAAGACATCCTTATTAACTTCATATTTAAAAAGGGAAAAAAACTGATAAAAAATGACCGCACTTGTTTATTTAGAGCCTGATTTTTTTAGTACCACATTTTTTACTGAGAGGCTAAATTCCTCATGGCATGTGCACATGTAACTTTTGACTATCTTAATAAAAAGTTGTGATTTTTCCATTAGAAAACATTTGAATGACATTATTTTGTATTATGTAAACATATATTTTTTGTGATAAAATTTATTGAGATAAAATGTTTTGTGGATGTACAAATGAATGATGACACCCTTTAAGGTATCATATATTTGTGAGGATCCATGTCAGTAGACTGGGTTAAGGAACTGATCATAAGTGGAATAGTCGAAAAATGGCGCAAACTGGAACTAGGGTTTTTCATGGCGAAAATAATTTATTGGGAGCAGCGAACAAGTCTTGTTCGCAAGGGGTCTCGCAGTGTGATCCAGGAAATACAGGTCGCCTCTGCCTCATTTGGTTCCATCCCCATGTGGTCAATGATGCGTGGATGCATTGGTCGGAGGGGTCAGAGGAGGCCCTTGAACACTTTTTATAGTGTTTAAGTGCGACGACTCTTCAGCGAATGGTGGAATCTCTTTTGGCCGAGCATCGACCCCAGCAGCTAGCAACAATAGACCAAGGATCCCAGAGGTGACCTCTACTTGGTGTATGGATCTGACTTTAGCGTAGTGTTATTCAAGTGCCTCCAAAATGGAAATATTTTGGAATACGGGAAGAGGGGAGGGTGTGAATAAAATGGCTCAACTCCTCCAGTTTTTCTATTTTCGGACAAAGGTTCCAGGTATCCACATTACATCTTGAGCTCCCTCTTGGCGCATCCGGCCTGCATGTCATGTTTCGATCTGGCTATGAGGGTCTCACTCCATGTCTGGCCACCACTTGCTCCATCTGGTCCCAAGTGGCTCATTGGCCCCCTATCGAAGTATGGACTCCGAGTTTTATGGCGGAGAATGGCTCCAGGATCCTGTTAATGCCCACCCAGTTTCAAATTTTTATTAACTTCATGTTGGGAGTTCTCTTTTAATATGGATAAATCTTGGAGATAATATGTAGCAGTTGAAACTTAACATCATGCATCAAGTTGGATACCATGTTCCAATGTAGAACCTGATTTTCAAAGGTAGAGCATTACAAGATACTCGGCTTCGACAGGAATACCATTTTCAACCAGCATCCTCCATATTCCTCAATCTGAGATTAAGGGTGGTGCGGGATCAGCAAAAAAAAACTTAAAGGGTGGAAATGCTTATGGGTGCAGTTCTTTGAAAAACACAGGAGCCAAACAAAAGAAAACAAATGGAGGACCCTCTTTTAAGAACATTGTACAAGGGAACAAAACATCAGCAGAACCAAAAAAACAGGTTGGCACATCCCCTAACCCATACACTGTGGAGCTTTTGACCTCTATTCCAAAATTTACCATAGAAAATTCAGAAACAGATGAGCATTGTGCTTCTTTTGAATCCAAAGCAATTATCTGTCGGTTTAACTATTTTTGGCCAAAACCTATGGAGTTATTTCATTGGATATTGACCAATTGGTCACTAGATTGTGAAATACACCTCTATTCAAAGGGTTTTTTCATTGTAAAATTCCCCTCAACAAAGGCCAGGGACAATATTATTCAGGATGGCCCATGGTTCTGGGGTTCGACAGGAATTTTCATCACATCATGGTTCCCTGCTTTTGAAGCAAATACCATGGTTGTTTCTAGAATGTCAGTGTGGATCCGCCTGCACAATCTCCCACTCCATTTCTGGGAGAAGTGAGTACTCACGAGAATTGGTAACATCATTGGGAATATATATTAAAACAGATACCCAAATACTGGAAGAAAGGATCTACACACATGCCCGGATATGTGTAGAAGTAGATCTTAGCAAAGGATTACCGGACCACATACAACTGATCCATAAGAAGATGAATTGGACTCAGACACTAGACTATGAGAACACAACCTTCAAATGTCGAATATGCAAACAAACAAGGCATCTACAAAATATGTGCCCGAAAGGCAAGAAAGACACTGGCAGAAAGAAGAGGAATGGGAAACAGCCCAAGGGATGGACTTTCCCTCCACCCGACTAGGAAGATGAGGAAGATGAATCAATGGAGGAACTATACCAACCGGGAACAACCAGACATCACAGGTACCATAAAATCAAGGGGAAACTCCCCAGGACCTCAATGGAATGCAGGATAACCAGGAAAAAACAACAAATAACTCGGAAGATATGGAAACTAGTGGGTATAAACGTACCCACTCAATAGACAACTCAAACTCAGACAAGGACAATGCAAGATCTGAACCTAGATTCCAATTTGCACTTGTCTCTGATTCGCCATCTCAAGGGGAATGGCATGGGATGGAAAAAAAAAAGGGGAGAAAAGCCTAACTTTTCTCCTTATTGTATATTAGTTTTGTTTTTTTTCATATCTCTGCTTATCATCAGTCTTTGATTTGATGATGCTTGGTTCATAGTAAAATGTAACATGTAATTTTGTTTTTAATTAATTTTGTTTTTATTAATGAATAATAACAAAAAATATCAATTTAACATTTCCTTCTTGTTACAATTGACGAACCACCCCTCTTGCGATAGCCTCAACATGTATGTGTACATGAAAAGGTCGTCAAAAATAAAGAAAAGAAAAAGAAATGATTGCAGTAGTTATATTATAAGAAACATCACGTACCATATTATGAAAACATATTTTTTATGATAAAAAAATTTGAGATGAAGTATTTTGTGTATATTATTAATGAATGAATGAATGAAAGTTATATGTTAATGAATAATTGCGACATGTTATTTATGTACATGACTTTGTTTCATATTATATAAAATATTTTTTATGACAAAATTTATTCAGATGAAATATTTTATGGATTTACAAATGAATGAATGTTTGCTCTTTGTTTTTTTATGTATATTAATGTCTTGCTTTCAACTATTTCCTATATAGTAGATAGAGTGGGTTATGGAGAATTGCGAGTGATGTGAGGGGGGGAGGGGCCATGAGAGCTTCCACCTTCACGTGGTTGGCCTTGTTTAGTAGAGAATAAATTAGGATTTGGATAATCTTGGAGCAAAACACCCTCGATCCAACAAAGCAACAACAAATTCAATGTTGACTTCATTGTTGCTTCGTCAAGTGGAGGAGGTTTGCTCCAAGATTAAACTACTCCAAAAATTTATTCTTAAATCCAAGAGGAGCTCATTTAGGTATTCATTCACTCAATTCCTTTTAATTATTATTTATTCATGCAATTAAATTTAATATTTGGTCAAATTTAATCTAAGTTTGCCTCATTGGTCTCATGAATATGTGTAGGACAACTAGTATCATTTCAAATATTGAAGTGAAACAATTATCTGAAGAAAATAGCTCGAAATGGTAAGGGTTTAGGTGAGAAAACAATATTTGTTTGATATTTGTGTTGTATGTCTTAGCTGAGTGGAAGTTACATAAAGTTTTATAAGAAATAAGAAACTTTTCCATGAAAAACATTCATGTAGTATTTGTCTTTCTTTGACCATTGTGTTTGTATTTGAGTGAAAGACCACAAACTGTCATTTTTCATACAGGGAAGTAGGAAAAAATCTTACTCTATTAATTGGGCATAAGGCACTAGTATGATTTTTCTTTTCTTTTATTAATTATTTATCTCATCTAAATTATCCTTCTTTCTTTTTTTTGTAGATACTTTCATTCACATATTTTGATTTGAAAGATTAATTAGGGTTGGAGCCATATACGTGAAAAAATTCATCGAAATACTGCTCAACTTTAGCCCACTAAGTGCTTGGCTACCAAGTTCATGATTTAGTTTTGTGTTTCATTTGATTTCAAGCAATTTATTATTTCTACATTGCAAATCTTCCAAGACCGTAGACCCAACTTCTCTTCTTATCAACTTCAAATGAAACTTCCAAGACCATAGACCCAAAGACCAACACACCATGATCACTTGAAGGGTTGGCTAACCTGATCAGTTGGTGGACCCTAAGACACTCTTTACACACAAAAAATTCTATTTTAACACTACCTTGCAAGGCACATACCCCACCCCAATGTTCACCAAGTATGTCCCTTTAGTCCTATTCTTATCTTAGATTACCAATCCTCAAAGAACATCGATCCTCTTCAACCACTCTTGTCTTGGATACCCTGTAAAATATTTAAAGAGTGTCAGTCATGAGACTACTACCAATTTTTGGAGTTATAATCCTCAAGGAGTATCGATCTCACATGCTTACCCAATCTTTCTCTCCTCATGGCCTTCACTAAGACTTATAGTTGTTATTCCTCGTCTAATGCATGACAACATACCCTAAGATTAAATCCAGTGATTGATCTTCCTAACAAGAATATTTACAATTCAAAACCCTAAACATAAGATAATAATACAAGGAAAATTTAAAATAAATTTAATGAAAAAGTTTTTTAACAAATCTTATAGTTTTAGGCATACCTCGAGTTGCCCCTTTTACAAACCTTGTATACTTTCCTTTATCAATGTGTTCCCTCTAAATTTAAACCTTTATGCGTGCAATGCTTATTGACAAGTACAAAATAGGTGATACTAAAAGCACGATGTTAATTTTATCAATCTAGGGTTTCTAATAAACAATGGAGGATGAAATCCTAGGGTTAACAAATGCCAAATCTAGGACTAGGTACATAATGTTAGATACAACTTATTATTCTCATCTAATCATTATTGACATATACCCTAGTTAGCTCACAAATCCTAGAGGTCAAGGGTTAGGGTTTCAGGGTTATATAGTTATGGTTTCACATGTACTATTTACAGTCCTATATAGACAACTGTAAACCCTAGAATCAAATAACCAACTTAACGTCTAATGCTAAACTTTTAATAAACAACTTATACATACCTTGTGAATTCATACCTTTATCTTTTTTGATAATGGAGATTTCTATAAGGCCTACTCATGATCAGAAAAAACTGCCTTCAAGGAGTACTGTTACTTTCATTAATGTCATGCCAAAATTTCTAACTGTAGACATCCTTCTTGTTTGGGTTTGTGGTGTACAAGTCTCAAGATATTGACTACTTTCACCAAGGATCCTTTTGATGCTATTACTCTTCAACGTTTTAGTAGAGACTATTACTTACTCATAGATTTTCTTCAAGAGGGATGCTTATAACTTTTTGCTTCTTTCAGTGTAGGTCAACTCACTTACTTGTATAGGCTTGAAATATTTATATATATGCTAATCTTGACATTTTAACTAGGCATAAAACTTACATGCCATTGATTCTTGTCTTCTAAGGTGATTATAGCTTGATGGTAGGCCTAATAAGCCTTAGATATTAGTCTCCTTTATGCACAAAAATGAGGAGGTAAATCTTAGTTCCTATTATTGAGGCCTTTTAATACATTTATGCTCAGAAGGTTGTCTTTCTCCATGGCAACTAATGTCACTTCTTCTAGTATTCCAAATAGGATTGTAGGATGGCTCCTAAACATGCTCATTGCTTCATCTTCTTTGAGAAGATGGTAGATATAACTTAGAACTTTATGAGGAATATGTCTTGGCCTTCAATGATACTTATGCTCATAATTTTTGGCCTCTTTCATGACTGCTTAAATTTTGATTTCATGTTACAAAATTGTCACAAATTTGAGGTTCATATACCATTGTATAGGTCTGCATTTTATCAAGATAAATGTAAAAATATCACTTTCTCTCTTGTAATGTTTGTTCCTTGAGAAACCCCAAACATTGACTTGGTTACCTACAGTTCTGAGAATTTAGATCACTGTGATAACACGTAGTTCATATTTTTATTTGATGACCTTTACGGGCTTTAAGTACTTTTCTTCTTTCATTGGAATGCTCATCCTAGCCTTTTTGTCTTCTAGAACAAGGCTCCTATCTTATTTAATGCTTTTTTGTTGTCCAGTCAAAGTTTTGTGGGCTAATTACTATAACTAGGACTTATAGAGTGCCTAGAACTTGATTTTGTATCTTCTAGAAGCTTGGTCATAGGAGCCTTGTCTTCCTCTTCTTTTCTTGAGGCCTTAGTGACCTTCGTACTTCCCTTATGTAAAAGAACTAAGCTCTGATATCATGTTGAGAAATTTATAGAATTATGTGAATTAGATTCTTCAAGTGGATTTATCTTATCTTTAACAATTTCTTGTGATTGTTCTTATCTCTTTATTATTCACTTTATTTCAATTTGTTATGTTCATCAAGACAAATTCCAAACAAACAAGGACAAAGGATGTAGGCACAAGGCCAGGGAAAAACCCCTATGAAGGGGAAAAAACCAGTCAACACTTTCTGTAGTAGATTAGATCAATTTAAGACAAACTTGACCCTTTGACCAGAGACCCATTCCATCCACCAAGTCATCCCTTACTAATTTATTGATCCTTCTTGCAACTTATGTTCTTGTTTTCTACAACTGTCATTCTTTAGGATCCTTGGCACTTTGCAATTAACTTTAGAAATTAGGTTCCCCATGATCTTCATTTGTTGGATTAGACTCCTCTCTATATAACTTCACATGGATCCTTCTTGCTTCAGAAAAAATGCATATTGAATGTTCTCTTGTCATATTGTAGATCCAAACTCTCTGTCACATTATAAATCTGAATTCTTTGTTGTATTATAGATATGAACCCTCTATTGTATTGTAGGTTTGAACCCTCTATTGTATTGCAGGTATGAGCTTTCTATCTCTTCAAATTGGTGAAGCTTCCTTTGTTATTTTTAGTGGTTTTTCACTGTACTTTGGGCCGACATGAGGACCAACTTGTATGCTTGTTTGGAGAACAATTTTGAAGGATATGTGGTAGTCCTTTGTAGAAGAAAAGGGTTGACTTGGTGGAGTTCCCTTTGACACAAAAAGAATTTTATGACTTTTGATTTTGAATCAATAAAATAAATTAGAGCACAAAATAGGTGCTATGACCTAATGACCATTGACACAAGCATGAAACCCATGATTTAGTAAGTCAATCCCTTTAAGTAAAAAACAATTTTCTTTTCTTTTGACAAATCATAACTCAAATACAATTATGAAGACCGACACTAGTCGCATTCTTCAATACTTGGTCCTAGATGACCTGTTTCCTCTCTCTCTATCTTGAAGATTTAGAGACCTTCTCTTCATAATCATTGAAATAACGGTTTGAATAATATTCCCACAGTCCAATACTTGAAGTGGAAACCATTTGACAACAAATTCCTTGGTGATTTCTTTTCTTCTCTTACTTGGGCTTTTCCTCACCTGGGCTCTAATACCATGTTAATTTTAGTTAACATGTTCTTTGCTTGTGATAATTACTTTAATGTTCCATATTAGCCTGATTATAATTTCATTTCATTTCCAATAGAAATCACATGAACCATTATCACATTGACAGTAACTAAAGAAAGAACAATAAACACACAAGAGGGCATCGATATTTATGCTTGAAGCCAGCACAAAACCCCACAAAGGGGAAAATCCACAGATCATTTCTTCTTGATGATATCAAATGTTTAGAGAAAGAGAAATCCAAAAGAGCACAATGATACAAAGTCAAAGTCAATAGTAAAATTGACTTACCAATACGATGATACAATACCAATACTCAAGGTCAAATAGATGGCCCAGTCAACATCTATAATTCTGCCCTCAGTCAAAAACATACAAACTCTTCCCTAACTAGAAAGTCAAAGGCTAGTCAAGATCTTCCAAAATACCTTGGTCAAAGGAGAGAGGAACTCGGCCTCTCTTGATGGTCAAGTAACAAAAAAATAGTCAAATTTGGATCAGTCAAACTTGGTCAAATAGAAGGTTAACCCTACGGTCAAACTTTCATGTGTCACTCAATGTGGCCTATTCAAATAGAGTTAATCCCCCAAAAATAATTGTGAAAATAGATCAAATGAACCTCAGTTTAATTTGGTCAACATTGGATGAAACAAGGATTCATAGTAGAGATAAAATTCCCAGTCAAACTCTCGCATGTGTGATGAGAATAACTTTCATTGGAGGTCAAACCAATCAAAAGAGGAGAGAGAAAGACGTGTGATGTGAAGATGCCAAAATGAAGTTTCCTTGAACTTTATTTATACAAGTCAGTGTGGTTCAAAGGCCGTGTCTTTTGTGCTTCATTAGCCTACATGACTGGTGGGGCCGACCTTGACAAAAGCCACATGTGGGTCTTGACCTCAAAAACAAACTTTCCCTTGTCAAAATCTAGTGCTCCATAGGTCAAAATTGGTCCTCTTGAAAAGAGTAATTAATTCCAATAATCATCTTCTGCAAATGAGTTGTCCAAGGTGGAATTTGATAGAAGTTTCACATTTTAACAAGAAATTACTCCATGACATCACAAAGGAGGATCCATAAATGATCCTTATTATCAACCTGCAGCAACGTATTTATATCAGCTAGCTTATTGTTATATCAGTTTCATGAATCGTTCTGTATGCTGCTATTAATTCTTCTCTTCTGAGCATGCACAGTCACATGATTATTCTATGAAACTATTAGAGTGCCCAAGGATCTAAGGGTCCTTACAATTCCCTCCTTCCATCATGCTTGCCAAAACAGAGGATCTGTCCATTCTTCTTCCTTTACTTCTTGTACTTGCAATATTCATTGACAAGTACAACCAATAAAAGTATACAATAACAAAAGCATGATGTTAATTTGTCAATCTACGATTACCATGGAAACTTAGAGGATGGAATTCTAGGGTTTTCAAGTGTTAAACCTAGACCAAGGGATACATGTATAATTCATCAACCTCACCATATATACATACTTGTCATCAGCCCTAGATTGTACACAAACCATAAAAGACCAAGGGTTACGGTTTTTATTAGGGAACATGGTTAGGGTTTCCATATGACTAGGGTTTTACTTATGTCGATGAAGGTTTTATATATCAACAATTTTAACAACAAACCTAAGAACCATACACTCAACCTACAACATTTCATGTTGGATCCTTAATAAAATATGCCATAGATACATCAAGGTTACATACCTTTGTCGTAGTGACCTGCTAATCTAGATGTAATGGTATTTTTATCTCTTTTCTTTAAGGTGTGCATCAACTCAAGGTATTCTACACTATATCTATCTACTAACCTCTTCTTGCTTCAGGATTAGTATGCTACTTCTCTACTCATAGCCCATTAGTATGCACAAATCTAGAGAATTGTCTACAACAATATCCCTTTTACCAAGAATTTCTTGAAATGAGGGTCAACAAAACTATCTTGTATTGATTCTTGTTATTACTTTCAACTATTGATGAAATAACAACTCATTCCCTTGATGGAATAAAATTGAAGATTTATTGATCTTTAGTGATAGGCTGACAACAAACAAAACCTTCCTTCAAAGAGATGATTGTCATAATGACCCTACTTACTGCCTCTCGATTGTTATCTCTTCAAAATCAATAAATTTTTTCTTCTTTGATTGCAAACTTCGTGATGCATAGGTCGCACAGAGCTAACTACTACAGGTGCAACTATTTTCCTTATACCCGGAAATTTCTTCAAAATGTTTACTTGAGTATTATAATGACTAAACACAAATTTTTAATGCATTGAATGTTTTGACATTACCACTACCTATAGCTTACTTATTTCTAACGTGACCAATTATATTATTATACCCTTGAATTAGGGCTTTCAAACATAAACCTTATTCTGGTTGACAACTTATAGAGCTACACTAAAAAACGACTCCAAAAATAATACCATTGTAAATTCAAATAGATGTTGGCTCACTGATTTTCACAGTTTCGGACTTTGTATTTTTATATGCCAAACTCGTCACAAAACTTACATAAAGTTTCTTATCTTCTTATGCCACTTACATAGGGAAATGAATTCTATCTTGATCAATGGTGACTATAGCTTTGAAGATAAGTTAGATGTGCCTTTAAGAGATTCGATCTAGGTCTCTTTTGCTTACAATTAGAAAAGGGGTCTTGGATCCATTTTCAAAATGATTGATGCTTCAATTTATGTCCTTTTAAAGTGTGTTTATACCCAAAACAAGAGGAGATCTAGACTTGTTTCTCTATAAGACTGAAATTACTCCTTCTAGATTTCCAATTATCCTAGATTTGATATGAGACCAATGAGATAATTGATCCGCACTGCAATATGACAATCTAAACAAGGAACATGATCATAATTTCAATGTCTTGATGCACAAGTGTAGAGTGTGATTTTTTGAATTATTTAAGCAAAACTTAAGCTCAAAACAAGGTCATTAATACCCTCAATCTTGGATCTATTTTATGCACAGATGTATCCTCTTTCAATAGTTTTTTCGGATCCCTTTGAAAAGGTGACAATGTCAATGAGACTATGATCACTCAAAACTTGTCTGGAATGAAGGCTTGATAGACGAATTTGGGATCCTTTCATATGTAGGTGAAATGTATATGTCTCGATCCTCTTGTAACATTAATAATGCTCATAATGAAACTTTTTCTTGAATTTCTATGCATAGGTATAGAGAGAGGATCTTGGTCCTCTTGAAATAAGAAAGGATGACTTTCTTCTAGGATTTACAATAAAGGTTTATGCTCAGAATACTTTAATAATACCCAGAACCTTTTGATGAATATTTGACATCTTTCCAAGATGATAGATTGCCTTCACTACAATAGCATGTAATTTTGAAGACTCCAGATCTTGTAAAATTGCCTCATACATTCGCTTACTTTGTCAATATTCTTGGAATTTATTGAGCTCCTCAAATAGCCTTTTAGTCCATCAAAATTAGAGTCCTTAAGCTCTCGCTCTTCTTGAGCAAGCCTGAGGTTATGTCACAGAGAATATGGCTAGTAGAATGAACCTAGAACTTCAATTTCTTGTTTGATAGGTTTGGTCCAAGGAGAGGAGGTCTTCTAGCTATTCAGTCATTAAGAAAAGTGCTTGTATCTGTCCAAAATCACTTGCTCCTTTCTGTGTATAATATCAACCTTATCTTTTCAATTAGGGCTAGTAATTATGCCCATATATTTGTTCTTATTTCCTTCACAAATTCAGACTAGGGAATTCACTCTTCTTGAGATGAGATGGTGCCAAGTTGATCTTCTTTTCTACCCTCACTTCAAAACCTGGCTCTGCTACCATGTTTAAAAATATAGGGTAGAGAATAAAGTTAAATATTAACTTGATTTCTCTTTAATCTTTGACACTTTCTTGAGATTTAGATCCTTCCATGGCTTTTGTTATAGATCAATGTGATGGGTTGATCATATAACCCAATACAATCATCACAAATTCATAGTTTGATCAATCTTTGCTAGCATAGATTAGCTGGTATATCATCACTTTATTCCATAAAAATAAAGAGATAGGTAGGGATAGGCTATACACTAGGGGCGTGTTATCCCACCTGGGCTTGATAACCCTTGTTCACTAACCTCAAATAGAACTAGGGTGTAGAATACCATATATTTGATAAATTCATGGTATAATTCAGTTAAGTTTTTTAGGAACACCAAGAACCTATAAACATATTCCCATGTTAAACTAAGTCTACACAATATGTGCCCATGATAAGTCAACGATCGACTACTTTATATCCCTATCCCACTCCACCATACACTACCACACTCCTAATTTAGGTGCTAGCTACTCCTACTACAATGCCTAATCACAACAATTTGTAATTATGATGACAATTTAAGTACATATATGTGTAATATCCATGATGGGATGTATGAATTGTTCTCCCCACATTTCTTGTCCATGATTATAACCTTGAATGAGCTAGCACTGGTCTATCTCATCATGTCAAAATGACTTGGTAGATGAAAATTTACGATTTTTGTCATCATCACTTCACACTATCTCATAGACAACCCTTTCTACTGATTATATGCATGAATTTATGGAATTCCATCCCCTCTACCTATACTATAATTAATTGTGACAACAAGTGAATAAAGGACAATTGACAAATATTTTTTGACAAGATCCCCTACTTATAAATTGTCCTTTATTCACATGTTGTCACAATCAATCATAGGCTAGGTAGAGGGGATGGCCACCATAAATTCATGCATGTAATCTATAGAAGGGGTCATCTATGAGAAAATGTGAAGCAACGATGACAGACATGGTAAATTTTCATTTGTCGGTTCATTTGGAGATGATGATGACAAACCAGTGTTATTCCATTCAAGGTTATAATCATTTATGGGCAATGTGGGGAGGACAATTCATACATCCCATCATGGACATTACGCTCATATGTACTTAAATTGTCATAATAATCATAATTTTTTATGAATTGACAATTAATATATGTTAGACTTTTGCTAGACTAACATATGTTAGAAAATGCAACCAATATATAGATTACTTACAATAAAAATAGTATAAAATATTAGATTTGTGAGCATTGAAGCCTCCCATTGCACTAGCTAGTGTAGATCTAGTTATGTTCTTGAGCTTGTTCAGCTTCACAAAAAACAGGACAGTTGTCTTCAAAACCTTCCTAACAACTTCCTTGGTGATGATAGCATCACACACCATTGATTTTTCACACCCTTCAATCCAGTTCACAGGTGTGGGTTTCTTGTCTGCACAGAAATTGTTAGAAACACTAATTAACATCCATGTCATGAAACTCATTTTAAAGGAAATCCAAAACATTATTCACAACCTTGGATGCCATATTAATCCACATAGCATCCTTAGTAAAGCAATTTGGTCAAAGAATCTACGTAAATCCTTTGTTTATTTACAATATGGCCTAATAATTTGCTATTCAAAATATCGTTTGATAGGATTGAAATAAATTCTATATACTCTATGTTTTTTAAATCTGTATTTAAATTTAAATTTAAAAATATAAATATTGCAATACTATATGTTTTAAGCCATTTTGATCTATGGTGGCAATCTATTTATTAGAATCCTACGTTATTAGACACCCACTCCCCTTGGGCCTCCTAATATGCCTTTACTAACCATTAAGCTTCATACATATGGTTATTCAAAGTTATATTAGTTTTAGTAGCATTGTCGATGGTTTTATTAGATTGATATATTTTTAAGCTTATAATTTAATGATAATGTTAGTTTTAATATTAATATTGTTAATAATTTTTTATGCATACTTTTTGGGTTATGCTTGGTGTTATGTGATGTTGAAAACTATCTTGACACAACATTATAAGTTGTTTTTTAGTTATGGTCAATGTTTATGTGATGTTGCAAATTATCTTATGACACCAACATGTGCCTAACCATTTGGTGTTCTTAAATATTCAGGCTTTACATATTGAGGATTGCTTTGAGATAGTGAAGCATACACAAAAAGCTTTGTTAATTTTAAATTTTCCTTCTGGGTATTGGGATTATGTCCACATTAATAATCCTTGCATCGCAAATTAATAATTTCCCCATTGCTAACTCTTTAATGGTATCGAGCCATAAATCATCATGTATTTTGGTTTTTTTTGGCCTAACAAAGCATACATCAAAAACTTTATTCAATTGAAGTTCATTATGGACTGTAGATTTGCTTTAGCACGTAGGTATGTGAATTATGTGATATTATCCTCTCTCATTATAATATTATCATTGCAATACTTGTGCTTCTACTCACATTTACTAGGAACCTATGTTCTTATTATTGAAAGGTTAAAATGAGTCACTTCCCAAACTCTTAAATACAAAAGGAAGAGAGTAAATCCATATTATTACAATGGTATATCATCTCTGCACCTACCAACATTAAAAAGAACTCTAAATATCCTATTTTACATAGAAAACTTCTCCTCATGGGATATTAATGCATTCATTAGACATGCAAACTACTTTTGTGCCTTAGAGAAGCTCATCACTCTAGTTCCATAAAGAAAACTACGAACAATAGTACTAGAGAACATTATGCATGTAGATCTCATGGACAAAAATAAGGGTAATTAATTTCATACCTAATTAAGAATTGGGATTGTATTGCACAAGAAGACCTCACAATTTGTGTTATAGAGACCATTTCAACTCTTGGTCTTTAAGCCACTTTAGAAATATAGCAAAAAGTTTCTAAACCTTTTGATCTGGAGCATTACTTAATCACTTGAAACTTTGAGTAATTTTGATTTATGTATTATTGGTCATACTGGTTGAACTACTGAATAAAGGTGTTGGTCTTTCACCTTTTGAATTAATATGATGGAGTCATGGAGAAATCAAGAAAACCTCATGTAAAGCTGTCAAATTATATATATATATATATATAATGCGCAAATGCTTGTCGATTATTCAACGGTACATGGAAGACATTGCATATCTGACACTTATCCAACGGGACAACCGTCAAATATTCGACGCAATACCAACAGAAGAAAGCGTCGGACATATGGAATTCCCTTTGGAAAAAATTGTTATCTCTTCGAATATCTAACACTAAACTGTAAAACTTTCTACTCCAAACCGACGGAATGACTCATTTGAAATATAAAACTCCTGTCAAATTAATTTAATAGAACGTTGAATATCTTATGCTAAACAGTCGAACTTGCCACTTCATATCGATGGAAGGAAGTGTTGGAGAGATAACACTCCCATCACATAATCTAGGTCTACTGTTGATTATTTGACGCCACACCGTCAGACGTTCTGTCAAATATTCGATGCATATGGGCATCTATGTTGATGTTTGTACCATCGAATATCCAATGTGTAATAAAGTGTCGACTATTCGTCACAATGTCGGCGATGAGTTACTCAACTCCAATGTGTCGGATATCCAATGCCAATAAGTCACATATCCAACATATTGCCATTAGATTTTGGCCCCATTTGTACTAGTGGATTAATGATATTGAAATATTGAAATGTACGAGGTATGTAACTATGTATTTCATATGAATTTTTCTCTTTAAATAATTTACTTATATGGGTTAACTATGAGGTATGTCATGGATTTTCCATGGTTAATAAAAGGAATATTGAGGTTCCAGGTCGAGGGTGTTGGTCATATGGTGTTAGATATGATCCCAGAGGAAGGTTGGTAAAGTATAATGTAGCAAAAGAAGATGATATTTAAGAAGAAGATGAAGTAGAGGATAAGTTAGTTCATGTGTCATATGAAGACATCAAATAAGTTCAATGAGATGTTCTAGAAAATGTTGTGGATGAAGATGATATCAACAATATATTGTTAGATGAATAACTTGAAGAAGTCAAAAGTCAAACCAAATGTAGGATATAATGTTCCTCATGATGATATGATTGGAAATGACAACATTGATGATGTTGTTGATATGGCCAATCCTTTCAACATGAATTATGAACTGGATGATAAGGACATTGAATTGGATGAAGAATAAGATTAAATGATATCGAAATGATTAAATGTACAAGGTATGCTTTTGTGTGTTTTCACTTGATTTGTTCTCTTTCATTTACCTTAAATTTTTGTTTTCTTAGTTTCTATCTATGCTTAATTCTTACTATGTTTCTTTCAAATATTTTATAGTATATAAATTGGGGGTATTGGGGAATTGAGAGTGATGCGAGGGGAGGGGCCATATGAGCTTCCACCTTCATGTGGTGGCCTCGTTAAGTAGATAATATATTATTCTTGAAACAAGGAGAACCTCATTCAGGTTTACATTAGCATCTCCAATTTTGAGTTTGGTTCATCTAAAATTTTAAAGGTTGTCCATTTACCAATTAGTGGAATTTATGCTTTAATTCATTGGCCTCACACAAAGTGACCTGTCATTAGGGCCAATGTTGAAAATTTTCCATTTTTTTCTTGTATGCACAAAAATTTGACCTGGTTATAGTAAATGCATGCGTTCATGATATAGGAGGGTTTCGAGACTCAAATATGACTCACACAAAAAAATAAACAATCAAATGACAAAATTATCACATAAACGTCAAGGATATGAAATTATTTATTATTATTGAGTGCCATTATCATGGTATGTATTTTCCTTATGTGATGGATATGGCTGTTTTTAGTTAGTACTAGAAAAGTGCTTGGTTATTGTTCTTATTAGACAAGCCTAGTGAGTTAAACTAAGGAAGAAGGGGAAATAGCTTTAGTTTTGCAAAGTTGCATTTGAAATTCTCTTTTCCATTTATGTCAAAAGGAATGATTCCTCAATGAATCACACATAATTTATTATGTCTCTTATGCTCATGCTTCTAATCTCTAAGGATATGAGCCCCTGTGAATGCAAAAATGATGGCTAGGAACCAATTATCATTGATCTGAAGCTTATTGTTACCAACTGCAGGCCTACCCCTAAGTACCAATCCACCACTTAACATTTACCAATTAGTGGAAATTATGCTTTAATTTGACTACGCACAGAGTGATCTATGAATGGGGCCAACGTTGAAATTTTTTCAAGGGTTGGATTCGACGACCACGATGATTTTATGCAAGAGGATGCAATTTTGTAAACATTGAGAAAAAAAGACAGTAGCTAAACCAACTTTTCAATGAAAGGATAGCAAACCTCCACCCCCACTAATCCTTTATTGGTGTATTAAATGAGGTGCTTGTGTTTCCCTTCATATTCTTGATTAAGGA
This sequence comes from Pinus taeda, assembly GCA_000404065.3. Taxonomy (NCBI): domain Eukaryota; kingdom Viridiplantae; phylum Streptophyta; class Pinopsida; order Pinales; family Pinaceae; genus Pinus; species Pinus taeda. The sequence goes on from APFE030009411.1 coordinate 135,680, forward strand.
CAACTCTAATTATTGAATTAGAGGCCATGAGATATAAGATGAAATATCAACTATTGTTAAGGGGGCTTAATAGTGGGGCTGACATCAAGGCCTTTTATAAAGCATCAAAAATACATTGTGCTTATTTTTCCTATACCAAAGGTGTATATTTCTTAAGAATACGCATGACGCTGTTAAACAGACATGGTTAACGAGAAACCGATAGGAAAACAATAGGAAAGATAAATCATTCAGTACAATTTTTATTCACATAAGATGTACATTTATAGTACAATATGGTGACCGTTGGGATTCACATCCCAAGGTCCCTTGGACTACTTAGTCTGTTCGGCTTCCACGCTAACCCTTTAGGATTAGGTGTCCAACATTCCCCCCCTTAATCCGAAGGGTTATGTATGAGTCCAAGAAAAGAGCTGTAATACAAAATGTGCAATAATGCATGGCAGCACTAGGCTGAATGTGCTCTATGAAATGTTGGTAAAAAGGGCGGTGGTTTAAGGATAGCCACCAACACTGGAACGCTTAGTGCATTTCCCGGAACTCTTCCAAAACTGGCAAGAAGCTGTTAGTCTTCTGCTAGAGGAAGTGATCCTATTGTTTTAAAGAGGGAAACCTTCAACCATAAAAGGGAGGCCTCACCCCACA
>APFE030009411.1:136344-148171 GCA_000404065.3 Pinus taeda
TTTGAAGCATCTGTTTGAAGAATGACTGGTTTTATGACAGTGCTTACATGGATGAAGATCAAAACAGTGATCTTTCAGATGGCCAACTCGATCACAGTGTTGGCATTTCACGATCTCTTGTTGTTGTTGCTGTGGAAGAGGAGCAGAGTCTGGAACAGCTACAGTTGAACTGTCATGAGAAGCAGGTGAACTGTCATTAATGAAACCAGCACTTTGAAACTGAATGGGCTTGGCATAGTCTGGAATATGAAAGGACAAGTCCTTGTCATATCCAAGACCGATTCTGTGCTTGTTGTGGAAAAGCTGTTCCCAAGGTCTAATGATGGGCTTGGGAAGTGCAGACTGAACTTCTGCATCTGCATTTACAACTGCTTCTTTATTTGAATGAACAGGAACATTATTGTCTTGCTGTTTATGGGAGTCTGTTTCAATCTTCTGAACAGAAACAGGTTCAGAAAGATGACTCCATCGCTGTAGTTCTTCTTGCTGTAGCTGTGATTCAAGCTGCAAAAAATCGATCTTCTCTTGTGCATTTTGTATACATTTTTGAAGGTCTGAAAGAGAATCTTTGCTTATTTCCACTTTGTCATCGACATTAGATTGTATCAAAGTATTTAATAAATCTAATACATCATAAATTAAAGCCATTTTCTGGGCTTTAACAATCAATGTTCCAATCAACCAGCAGCAATTATTGTGATGCTAAAAGAACACTACTTTCATGAACCATGCATACTTATGAAGTAGTGAATATAAAAAGGAATCAACAACAGCATGTTAAACACACATGGAATCAGCAACTCAATACCTCTTTTCTTCAAAGATATAATGTCATTATCCTCTCAAGAGCGGGTTTGATCCATATAGACACAGCTTCAGACCAACGCGCAACTGGAATGCTGGCCTTTAATGTCTGGCAATTGGCTGTTTTATTATTTTGTGTGGGTCCGACTTTTGACTCGGGAATGTTCTCTCCTCTAATCAACAGAACCATATGCCGAGGGAAGAAACAGGACCAGTTCAGATGAATGCCTTTCAGCTAATAGCGATGTCATGGAGCCTGGATATGTCTGGTTTTTTTTTTTTGAATAAGAGGTACACTTATTGTTGTGTGGCTTTTCAGTCTTTGTAAAGAGTAACTGAACATTAGCAGCTTGTCAGTTATCACAACTCTATGGTCAGTTCATCCAACTGTCACTGGACTCTCCCAAGTGGATGGGCGTATAATGGCAGTTACATTAATTGAAGAAAAGATGAATGTGAAATCATGGCACAGGATGCTGCGGCAAGAAAAGCAAGATTCACGTCCACGTTCCCGGCCAAATATATTATGCACTCAATCGAGGAAATGGCCAAAGCGATGGGTTTTCAAGTTCAGAAAAGGAATAGCAAGCTGAACTTACTGCGCGTCGATCCGAAGACAAAGGGGAAGGGACATCTCTCTATTGCAGTGGAGTTGTTTGAGGTGAACCCTTATTTGCACATGGTAGAGCTCAGAAAATGCGCTGGCGACATAGCACGGTACAGAGAGTTGTGCAGAAAGCTGTCAAACAATCTTAGCTTGCAAGAGTATGATAACGTGAAGAGGGACGCATAACTCGCCTGGTCGCCACGCTAGTTTATGTATTCGCTAAATATTTATAAAATGTTGACTTGTAAATGGTCCATCTGCATAATATTACACTTGAATTCTGGATACCAATAATTACTGTGTAATTTGTGAGGGCCCCGAAATATCGAGTTGTCATCTTCTTTTCTCTCGAAACTCTAACATATTAACAAGACCATGCGGTGTTTTGCTTGAGGGCGGCGGTTAGGTTATTTCATAATTTGATTTCGGTGAAGCTGAAGCGGTATCCAACAGCTCCTATTCACAAAATCATAAGCAGAAACTAGCCCGTCTCGGTTGTTTGTTGCACAGTGTTGATTCAGCACAGCCAGAAGCATTTTCTTAGTTTGAGCCTCTACCCATCATCTCTCAGATGTTGAACCTTTCGAACCTGCACCTGAGGACTTGTACAGTGTTCCACACCTCGAACCTGCTATCAGTTACTCGAACGAACGATACTCCTTTTCACTAGTTTCTTGGCTATTTTTCTGTGTGGCTAATGAAACTGGTCTAGCTACCACAATACAGTTCCACTTCCAAGGGTTTTATATAGTATTTTCACGCAGCATTTTTTTCTCATGGTTAGATGTTTTGCATAGGGATTGAATGTAGGAATCATTGATTTGGAGTCACATAAGTCGAAAAAGAGTCCAATGGGATGTGAAGTGGATATGCTCTTTCAAGTGTGTTGACAGAGGAATCGAGAAGACAGATGGGTTAAGCAATAAACACTTGAGAAAGGAGTTACAAAGGATGCATAAATTTAGGGACCATATTTCATACACTATGGAGTGAAAGAAACATTGATCAATGCATTGACCATTCATATACAGGACCAACGTTCAAAGTAGACAATCGTATTGATCAAGGGTTAACAAGTCGATGTATATAAATTGCACCGCCTACAAGACTTCAATTCAACACATCCAACTAATGTTAAGAAATTCAGCCAGATTGATGTAACTCACACTTTGATAGACCTGCAACAACAACATGACTGAAGTAAATCCCACGTCGATTCAACTTCTTTTCATTTTACACCGATTGTGTTACGGTCCAAAAGGAACACGAAAATATTTGAATGTGGGTTTCGTTGGCGGTTTTCCTGAAGTTTCCAGAGAGAGCTGCTATCCCATTCGCAGTAGTAAACAGCCCAGATCAACAACTACGAACCGCTTCTGGCACTGAAACGGTCCAAACTACAGACTGCTGAACTGACAAAATCGCTTATAATTCCAATCATGGGTTTTCACAAACCGATTATAAATCGAGACTGGGATCATAAATAAATGAATTGCTCAACCTAATCTTCCCTGCCAGTAACGGCCACTTCAAATTGAGATGAAAGAATCGCATTAACAGTGAATACATGCGTGGAAGGACAGAGGAAAAGCAGCGCTGGAAGGACAGAGCGCATGCAGGCAGCTAATTATATGGAGGAGCAGGTATGCAGCTTCAGGTGTGCAGCTTCAGGTATGGGACAGAGGAGCAGGTATGCAGGCAGGACAGATTTAAACAGGTCAGCACTATTCAAGGCAACTACACAGGCCACACATCATGGCTCTGATACCATGTTAAACAGACATGGTTAACGAGAAACCGATAGGAAAACAATAGGAAAGATAAATCATTCAGTACAATTTTTATTCACATAAGATGTACATTTATAGTACAATATGGTGACCGTTGGGATTCACATCCCAAGGTCCCTTGGAATACTTAGTCTGTTCGGCTTCCACGCTAACCCTTTAGGATTAGGTGTCCAACAGAAGCCCTTTGTTAATTCAACATAATTAACAATGAAATAATGTAAAGAGTTTTCCTTCCCTTGTAAACTCTAAATTTGACTAATAGTGCACGGAGGTGGCAGATTGATGATCACCTCCGTGTTCAAAGGATCAACCATGATCCCATACTTGGATATGATGAAGCCAAGTAATCACCCAAAAATTGTTAAAAATGCACTTGTGAGGATTCGAATGAATATTATAGTAGCAAAAAAGCATAAATATGGCACATTGATGTGCTAGATTATTGGCCCATCATTGGGAATAGGTAGCAAGGTTATCCAAGCATGCCTCCAAAATTCAGTTGATGTCATGAAAATCATAATACATGGCTCACTAGAACTGGCACATATGTTTTTAAGACCAAATGACTATTTCCTATACACGAAATTACCTCGTGGGAAAATGAAAGTCAGCTTGCATTGGTCTTCTAGTTTAATTTGAATCTAATATAGATAGAAAATCCATCCATTAAGGAGAAAATATCACTTCCAGAACATTCACCAACAATCTGATGAATGAACAAGGTGAGGGAGTTTCCTTTTGGACACACCTAATTAAAGTCCATATAATCGGTGTAAACATGAATAGTAACCTATTTCTTGGTGACAATAATTATGTTAGAAAACAATTCCATTAATGAATTAAAATAGATCAATCGAGCCTTAAGTACATTTTTTACTTATCCCTTGATGGAAATGGATTTACAAGGCTTAATTGGTCAAATCCTTTTCCTAACTAGCTTGGATTCTTCATACATAATGATTTCATGTTCAATAATATGGGGATTGATTCCAACCATTTCTTCATATGGTAAAAGTGAAAAATTCATGGAATTCTTTGAATATGGTAACATAAGTAGCAATCTCATTAGGAGTACAATTTGCACCAATCAAGATGTTTTCCATGACCCTAGGTTTCACTAAAAAATCTATAGGGATGGTTTGAGATATATTAGTTAAGTTCCCTTCAGATAACACATCGTTTTTCATGATGGGATATTATGACCATTCAACATTTTTAGATGAAATTAGGTGTTTCAAGTTGTCATTCAAATGTTCCAAACAAGGGAGGAAATATGAATGATGGTGTGATTCATCCCAAGGTCGAAAGGAGATTATCATGGCTTCCCATAATTCTTTTTTAGATGGCATCATAATATGAAGGAATTCATGGGAACTTGACTGATAAATATCCCATTTAGGCAAGGAGTAAGGATCAAAACCCACATCATATTGGATGCATGATTCAAGGTTAATAATTTTCGTCTATATAGCTTGATAAGCAAGTTCAACAAGGCTCAAAGGCATCTTGTCACCATGTATTTATATGCCTAATGAAGAAGTAACCACCCACGAATCATGATGCCTTTAGTATCCATTGGTGATTGAGGAGATCATGTTAATAGTGGCAATGAACTATAAAGGATTTGGTGCAACAAAGGGAAAGGTTCCCATTAACAAGGTCTATTTGAGCATCCCTTCTCTCATATTTTCAAAAGTACAAGTGGAATATCTAATAAAAGGAATTGATTGGATATTGAAAGTATAGGTTATGACTGCAATGTGTTAGTTATTTATAGTGACAATCTTACCCTTATGAGGGAACATAATAACCCTAAAAACTAATGAAACAATAGTTGTCATGGCATAGACCTAGCTTCACCCAAGCAACAAATTATAATCTAACTAGGTTTTGATGAATTCGATTCAATTAAGATATTTTAAACCCATAACTCAATAGGAATAAAGGAAAGACCCTTTGGGGTTAAAACATGTTCCCAACAAAGGCCTTCATCATAGATGTTGATGGGGACAAGGTAGGTGATTCGAGATTTTTCCAACATTTTGATGACATGATGAATGTGGATGCGCCTTCGTTCAAGGCTATCCTACTGATGTGATTTCCAAACACATGTACCAATATCTAAAATAGAAGGTGGTGTGGAATATGGGGCTTCCATTATTTTAGTTGAATGTGATGAGATTTGAGTATGAGGGATATACCCCACCAAAGGAATTTAAAATTGTTTTGCACTACATAAAGCAAATTTTCAAAATGCTTGGGCCATATTTTCAAAAATATTGTAATTGTGAGCAATTTTTACATTGGGGTTATGTATTGACATTTGAAGCATGCCTTTGGGAGGACACATCATAGCAACAAATAATGGTTTGTAAATGTGAAGAGAGACATTGATTTTGGTAGATATTACGGTTGTCTTGTTTGGAAGGACCACTCTCAGTATTTCCAAAAATTTCTACTCTAGTGGTCACATGGATTGGTTGATTGACCATAAAAGTATTCGATGTGGATGATAACGAAATGTGTGAAGGAGTGACCCCACTTACCCCTTGTTGAGGAGGTGTAAGGTTCACAAACATGACATTTTTGAGTCAGAAAAAGATTCCTCAAAATAGCAGGTTGACGAGCATGGTTGTGTTGCAATAAATAATGATGAATCTCAACCATCTAGGGACACTCATGAATGATATGTTCTTCCCTAGAAATCTTGCAAGGAAAACTATGCTTTTTATTTTTCTCTTTGGTTCCACCCCTAATGGTGTCTTGGGTTTGAGGTTCCCCTTATTCATTATTAAAAGGTTTATTAATATTTTTTTTATTCTCCTTACCTCCAAGTTGTTGAGGATTCATCGATGATGTGGATTGCACTGAATTCACCTCTGAGGTCGAACATGAGCACTAGTACTTTGGGTGGTAGGCTTAGCAACTGGGGCATTGGAATTAATGTTCAATTGGCCCATCTAAGTGGCTTATTTGATTACTTTTCCTAAGGATATGGACCCATCACTCCATCGACACATTATAGAAATTGTGAGGTCAAAAATGGGCCTCAAAACAAAAATATGCAACCAAAATCAACTTTAAAAGAACCAATAAGATTTAAGATAATGATTTCAACCATGGGGGATGATTCGCCATTTTTGAAGTTACAAAAAAATAAATAAATAAATAAATACCTTTTCAATTTGTATTTTCAACTTACCTCCCTACAATTTTACTCAAATTTCAAGCAAGAGCACTTTTTGGATGCAAAATTTAATTCCTCATCCAATGAGTACCCATGTTTCATATTATTAATGGACCTTGTTACACGAAAACTCAGAAATACATGAAAATGTGATTAGAATCACATTTTTTCATGTATTTCTTATTTTTGGTGTAGCAGGGTCCATCAAAAGTATGCAACATGGGTACTCCTTGGATTAGGAATTAAATTTTGCATCCAAAGTGCTCCTAATTGAAATTTGGGTAAAACCATAGGGAGATAAGTTGAAAACACAAGTTGAAAAGTAGTTTTTTTCTTTTTCCCTTCTAAAATGTAATGATGTAATTTAATCTTATTTTATAATATTCCTTAGGAGGCCCATTTTAGACCTCAATTTCTCTAATGATGGGATCTAGACTTCAGTTTCAAAACATCATTCGATGATTTCATATAGGTGCCTACATGAGAATAGATCAAGTTAAGTTGGTGGGCATGCATGATCACCTATTCCTCGATTTGGGCTCCTAACTTAGCTATGTCTTAAAATATTCTAGGTAGTATACGTTTGTTAACCATTGAGGAACCAACTCATCAGGGAAATTGGTTCTAAACAATATTTTCCTTTTCCTCCATTCGTGTATATGATTAGAAATTTCAGTGGAGGTGTCTTGATGGAATTTGGTAAGTATGTTTTTTCTCGATTCACACCTAATAGGACATTTATAATGATTGAAAAAATCCTATGCTAAAGACAAGAAGTTATCATAAGAGACACTTTCAAGATTGATGTACCATTTGGTGAAACGAATGATAAGAGTCCTCTGGAAAGGTTGTAGGCATACACTATCATCCACGAAGGAGTTGGATGAGTATTGTAAATGATAAGTGAACATTTGAGTTGTGGGATCTTCTCCATGTTTTCCATCGAATTTAAGAATGTCAATAAGTAAATTAGGTAGGACCATAGGCCATGTAGGATTAAGATTGATGGGATTGTTAATTAACTTCAATAGGTTAGAAAATGCAAGGGTTTCCAAGGGAGGTGAGTTGAATGAGTTTTGTGGAGAGGGTCGTGCCCCCCACATCCTAGATGGATGTTGTGATCCTCCCCTAGTGTGATTTTCAGAGGTGGAAGGTGTTCATAAAGAATTTAGGCTACTATAGGAGTTAGCTCCAACACCCATGGTGGTATCATAAGGGTTGTTTCCCCTAGGCGTGGACCCTAGTGGAAAAGCGGATCTTGAAAGTTTGTTGACCTCCAGGACCAAAAAGCGTGCCAAGAGGGAAACCTCTTTGACCAAATAAGTTGGTACCCTAAGGATAGGATGTGTTGCAAGGGATGATTTCCTTAGCCACTTACACATTCCAAGGAAATTAGGTATTCCCTTGGAAAGGTGGCCCCCCTAAGGGTTGACTTCCCTAACGATTTTTTAACCCACTAGAAAAGAGTGCCCCCAAATATGCTTGTGAACGACATGTACCTTGTATTAGCATTCCAACCAAAAGGGGACCCAACATTGGTATGAATTAACTACCAATAGAGATACCAAGACCAGGGCATGAACCTACAAACCCAGATGTACATGCAAAGTTCGAATCCTCGACAATGGATGTGGGTATACTGCTCGTAGTGGGACTATAAAATCCACCAAATTCTAATGGATTAATTGTGATTGATGATGTTGAGCCACCCATGCTAGATGTACTAAATGGGGGAAATAGTGATCCTAAATTAGTTTTACAATAGGAGAAGATGGTTTTAGTAAGCAAGGTGGAGACAATACTTGTGGTAGACGAAGAAGGTATGGAAGTTTCTTAGGGGGAAGCCCCAAAAAAACTAGGTGTGGACACGTTAAATTATACCATCTGGTGTACACCAGTTGTAATAGACTCTTCACGCAAACTATTTGACTAAAAATATTGAGTCAACTATCCCGCACCTAGAAATATGGTTGATGGAATACGGGTCATGCAGGAATGAGAACGTGGTGACAAACTTTTGATAACCACTTCTTGAACTATGGGATTAACCCCCTAAGAACTAAAGAACATGGGCCCTAAGGTAAGTAATTCTAAGTTAGTAGTGGGTTTAATCCTACATTTGTGAATGGGTGGACCCTCCTCCTTGAGTGGAAGGCCCATAAGACAACAAGAATAATGTGGAATAAACTCAACCACAGTGACAATAAATTATGTACATGAATAAAAAAACAACACCTAAGGCCTAATAGACTCCACCAAACATCACACACCTAGAAAATATAAGAGACAATCAAGTAAATCAATGCATTAAATAGATCTTCCCTCATTTGGAGCTTGGTTAATTAGTGCTAATTCATTCGTGAATATATGGATGGGACAATTACCATGGCTTCCTTCTTAATGGCTTAATACTTGGTGCAAGTAGTCTCATTTATGTATGGGCACCCTCTTGGGGATTTGAGTGAGTATCAACCAATGTTTTTTAGAAGTAAAACAAGAATGCATCGCTTGTCGTCACCTATGGACAACCCCTAAGATTATGGCCACTATGGTTACCACCTACAGCCATTCGACCCGGGGGAATAGTCATGGGTTGAATCCACACACAAAGGTAGGGTATTGAACTCGTGACCTCTCAAAAGAGACCCTTGTATGTGTATATTGCACATCATCGATACCAATTGAAGTGGGGTTATCACCCCATCAATCCTAGTGTGACCTAGTTTTTGACCCTTATGATAGAAGGGATTCCTAGGTGACATCTAATTACAAATGTATTTTACACTCCCTAAATCAAGATTCTAGTGTTTATTTTAAGGAATTTTAAGTGTCTCCTCTCCAACTTATTCCAAGGCCCTAAAGTCCTAAGCTAATGTTGGGGTGGTACCATAGAAATAGAAATATTTTTGATAAATTTTATTTGCATTGTTTTTCATGGTTATTATTAAGTCAAGGGGTTATGGTATGAAACTTGATGGTGTGATTGGATTTCTTTCAAAGAAAGAGATGCAAAATATGAACATGGAATTTTACCTTTCAATGAAAAATCACTAAATCAAAATGATACATTTCCATTGCAAAATCAATCCAAATCCTTATCAATCTCCTCTTTATTACTCTAAACATTCACAAACAAATTTGAACAGAAACACACAAATAATCAAAGAAAATACAAAAGACGCAAGAAGAAAAACTAACCTGAAACCTAAAACCCTACCTACAAGAAAGCATGCATTAAACATATGAATAAAATCACTCAACAAACTCACCATAGTAGATAGAAACAAAAGGGTGATAGGGAAATGTTGGTAGAGGTATATTCATCCCCAATGTCTTTGTCGAGAATCAAACCCAAGACTAGATTCATGAACCTAAAAATGACTTGAAATCCACTTATTTGAAGAGAATTTGAGGGTGGTTAACTAAGAATAAGATTTCATGGATAAAATCCAAAAGTGGACTAAGCCCTTGGCTTAAGAATTTGCAAGAAAATTGAAAGATTTCAAGGGCTTAGGCCACTTTTGGAGTTACAATGGCCTAAGCACTTTTGGAGTTACAATGTTTTTTTACTGACTATGCAGAGCATTGAACAAGGGTTCAATGCTCTATCAAGATTATACAAGAGATCTAAAAGTATTTTAGAGTGGATCTTGAGTTTTCAATCTAGAAATTCTTAGATCACACACTCCAAAAACTCTCAAATAGACTCAAAATCAATAAAACTCCAAAGAAAGTAAGTGAATGAGAACTTAAAGACAAAAATTAAATCATAGGGAGACTCCCTGGTGGAGCTGCAAATTATTTCACCAAAATTTTCCTCTACAAACACTAAGCATCAATGCTCAGAGGCCTAACCAAGACCTCTAATAGACGATGCTAAAGAGCAACTGAACCCTATTGATACACATGCATTACACAATTGAAACACAAAAGAAAGAGTATGGTGGACATAACTTAGTTTGGAAGGTGAACATTTGATTACCTTAGTGGTTGAAGCCCCTGAGATCAAGCTCCTAACTCCTTGTACCTATAACCTGCAAAACAAAAAACCAAATATACCATATCCTAATTTCTGGAATCAATGTTAGCATTTGTATCAACAAAACAATAATATATGCTCAAAAGGAAATGAAAAAAATATATAAGTGCAGGGGAGTAGAATTTCTTATTATACCAAAGTTTCTTACATTAGACTCACTCCTTATGGCCTTTGTCCCTAACTCCTCCTCTCATTAAAGCTCACAATTAGGCTTATTATTGTTGTTGGTTTATCAAAAGGATGGACTAGGTTCTCATTTCAAAAGCATTCACCTACATTCACTTATCTCTGCTTTGCTCTATGAATAGCCTTGCTTTTGTAGATGAGTTAACAAGAGTGAGTAGATGGATCCAGACACTTTTTTTACTGAGTTTGATTTGGTACTTTCATCTTTATCTTCAAATTTGGATCATTTTTTACCATGCCAACCCTTATTTGTGCACTCTAGAAACCCTAACAGATTCAATGCTCTCTTTTGAGGTGTAATAGCATTCAACTCTCCTTGTTAATCCATATGGGGCATTGCAACTCTCCTTGTTGGTGTACAAAGGAAATTGAAGGGGGGAAACTGAGCTTTTTGTTTGGACTGAGTTTGCTTCGGTCCTTTCATCCTTATCTTCAAATGCAGATTATTTTTACCATGTCAACCTGTATCCATGCAATCTAGCAACCCTATCTGATTCAATGTTCTACTATTGAGGTGTTAGAGTGTTCAACTTTCCTTGATAATCCATATAGGGCATTGTAACTCTCCTTGCTATTGTACAAGGGACATTGAAGAGGAAAATCTGAGTTTTTTTTCTCTTCCCAAGGTTTCCATGGAGTTTTTTTTTTCATTCTAGCTTTCATTTTGTGTTTCTTCGCTAGTAGACCTAGGGGGTGTCATTTTGAGCTATAACAGTGCCCCATAGCTCTTTGATAAAAATAAGCATGGTATTATGAGGTTGGTATAGATTTCAGGAAATTGAACAAGATGACAGTGAAGAACAACTATTCCAGAGATAGATGAGTTGTTTGGTCAATTGAGGAGAGCGAAATTTTCTCCAAGATTGGCCTAAGGGTAGGGTACCATTATGTAAGAATTAAGCAGGAGGATATTAGCAAGATAACATTTGGAACTCAAAATGGACCTTATGAGCTTGTGGTGGTGCCATTTGAGCTATCCAATGTAGTAGGTGGTTTTAAGCGCATTAAAAATGCCATTTTCCATAATTTGTTGGACAAATTTATTATTGTATCTTTAGATGATATCCTAATGTAGTCAAAATGTAAACAAGACCATGAATAGCATCTTGGGGGTGTGTTATATTCTTTCCACAACTAGTTGCATGTGTGGGGGGTTTCAGGGGGGCATTATCCCCCCTATACGGGGTTTGGGGTAGCACCCCAAGAAAAAAAAA
>APFE030009411.1:148848-160269 GCA_000404065.3 Pinus taeda
AACATTGAAAGGAACATAACGAAAAATCAATCTGGTAGTCCCGATTTTGGGATCCAAGGGAAAATCTATTTCTATTTGTCTTATATTCTCATCATTGTTTATTTTCTATTTTTAATCATTCGTTTGTAGGTAAATTATGTATAGTTTTAAAACCTACATTTGGTATTAGAGTTGTTTTGACCTCAAGGGGACACCTTTGCTAGTGAAGTGTTTTGCTTAGGCCTGTAGTAGACCTTGTCCAGTGGGAGATCTGCAAGATCGATTCTGGTGGTGAAAGAAGATGGCAAGCAGTGGAAAGATAGAGATTGAGAAATTTAATGGTCAGAGTTTTGAGTTGTGAAAGCTCGAGATGGAGGATCTATTGGTGTATAAAGATCTATGGATCGCAGTAAATCTGAGTACTAAACCAACAACAATGTCAACAGAATACTGGGTGAAGTTGGAACGGAAGGTAAAGAGCACAATATAGTTATGTATCTCAAATTCAGAATTGTCGAATGTATCAGGGGAAGCTACGATGAAGGATTTGTGGGTCAAGTTAGGGACTTTGTACCAATATAACTCTTTGGTGAACAAATTGTTCCTATGAAAGAAGACGTATAACCTAAGGATGAAGGATGGAGACTCGGTGATAGAGCATCTGAATGCCTTTAATAATTTGGTAAGCTAGTTATTATCTATTAATATAAAAACTTCAAATGAAGATAAGTGCATCAATTTGTTGTGTTCTCTACCAGATTCGTGGGATAGTCTGGTTGTTACAATAGGTAGCAATATAACTACCTTGAAGTTTGATGAAATAGTCTCATCCTTGTTGTCGGAGTAGATAAGGTAGAAAAAAACAGATGGCCAGAATTGAGATTCCTTGTCTATACAATGACGGTCCCAAAACAGAAACAAAAATTATTCCTTGAGTGGGAGATCTAAATCTAGAGGGAGATCTAAATCTACCAGAAAACCTGTAAAGGTGTGCTAGAAATGTGGAAAGGAATGACACATCAAAAAGGAATGTAGATATGAAGCTCCTGAGAAAGGAAATGGATTTGATGATGCTCCTTCTGTAGAGGTGAAAACCATCTTAGTTGAAGGTGGGGATGTGTACTTGGCTTCTTCTTCAAGTACACATGTAGATCATGATGCATGGTTTTTTGACTCAGGTGCATCCTTTCACTTCATTCCCCATAGGGAGTGTTTATGTGAGTATGAGAAATATGATGGTGGTGATGTCTTTGTATGGGATGATAGGAAGGCTAGAATAGTCAGACGCGGAAAATTTGAGTTGAAGTTGCAAGGTGTAAGGATTAGAAGAATTATGAGTGTTCTGCATATTCCTGCATTGGCCATAAATGTGATTTATGTAAGCAAGATGGATGATGCAGGTGTAAAAACAATGCTTGAGAAAGGTACTTGCAGGATGGTTCGGGGAGAACTCGTATTGATGTGGGTAGTTCAGGTTGGAACTCTGCACAAGCTTCTAGATAGTATTGTTATTGATGGGTGCAACATTTCTGCAGTTCCTAAAAATGGAGCAGAAAATATAGTGGTCTCTAGAGAAAATACCATGCTATGGCATCAAAGGCTTGGACATATTAGATAGAAGGTCCTTGGAATAATTCATGGTAATGGTATGGTAAAAGGTATGCCTAATTTCTCTCTATATTTCAATTTTTGTGAACATTGTGTATATGGAAGCAGAATCGGGTGAGTTTCCCCTCTGGTGCTAAGAGGGTGAAAGGGATATTAGAGGTTGTGCATAGTGATGTGTTTGGACCTATGTCGGTTCCATCACAAGGTAAGTCTATTTATTATGTATTATTTATATATGACTTCTCAAGGAATACATGGATATATTTCCTCAGGAAGAAATCTGAATTCTTTGATAGGTTTAAAGAATTTAAGGCTCTGGTGGAAAAATAGACATAGAAGAAGATAAAGGTGTTGAGGAAAACTGACGGTGGAGAGTTCTGCAAGAAGAAATTTGAAGAGTTCTATAAGAAGTGTGTTATAGCATGACAGAAGACTAATCCATACACACCTTAGCAAAATCGAGTTGTATAAAGAATTAACAGGACGTTGATGGAAAATGCAAGAAGCATGCTTAGTGGTGTCGGGTTAGGAAAGTAATTATGAGCAGAGGTGGTGGAGACTACATGTTACCTGGTTAACAGATCACCTTCATCAACGTTGGAGGATAAGACTCCACATGAGGTATGGACTGGTAAGAAACCCTCTCTTTCACATCTGAGGGTATTTGGCTGTTATGCATATGTACATTTTCCAAAGGAGAAAAGAACCAAGTTAGATAGTAAATCTGAAAGGTGCATCTTTATTGGCTATAAAGATGGTTTAAAGGGTTATAAGATTTGGAACCCAGAAACAAGGAAGGTTGTGTACAACCGAGATGTGGTGTTTAGAGAGATGAAAGATGTTATTAAACATGAATTCCTACCAAAGGAACCTGAGAATATAAAGTTTGAGCTAAAGGATGAAAAATCATACTCTACAGTAGAACAAGAATCAGAAGATGAAGAACCACAAACTCCAGCTCTGAGAAGATCAGTTTGAGAAAGAAGGCAGCCACAAATGTATAGTCCATCTACTTTCTATTCAAATTTTTCTTTATCTATTACTAATGATGATCCTAGAACTGTCGGGGAGGCAATAGATTCAAAGGATGGCAAACTTTGGAAAGAGGTCATGGTTGATGAAATGGCATCTTTGGATGAAAATGAGGCTTGCGATATGGTGGAGTTGCCAGTTGGAAGGAAACATGTTGGAAGTAAATGGGTGTATAATAAGAAGATGAATGTAGAAGGAAAGGTGGAGAAATACAAATCGTGGTTGGTAGCAAAAGGATATTCCCAGGTGTCGGGAATTGATTTTGGTGATATTTTTTCTCCTATTGCCAAGGTAGCTTCTATTAGATTACTTTTATCTGTTTCTGCTATTTTTGATTTTGAGGTAGAACAAATGGATGTGAAGACATCATTTCTTCATGGGGATCTGGAAGAAGAGATCTACATGAAGAAACTTGAAGGCTTTGCGGTGAAGGGAAAGAAAGAACTGGTATGCAGGTTAAAAAAGTCTTTCTATGGGTTAAAACAATCACCAAGGATGTGGTATGCGAAATTTGATACATAGATATGGGACTTGGATTCACTAGAAGAAAAGTGGATCACTGTGTGTAGTTTAAATTAATTGGTGACAGTTTTATTTATCTATTCTTGTATGTGGATGATATGATGTTGATTGGAAATGACGAAGAAATTATCGAGGATTTGAAGACCCAATTGTCCTCAAAATTCGACATGAAGGATCTTGGTGTTGCAAACTATATTTTGGGCATGGAAATTAAATGAGATCAGTCAAAGAGGAAGCTCTAGTTAAACCAGAGGAAGTATGTCTAGATAATTTTGCAGAGGTTTAATATGCAGGATAGTAAATCGGTGAATGTTCCTATTCTTGTAGGTGCAAATTTATCTGTTGAACAGTGTCCCAAGACACAAGAAGAGGAAGAGGACATGTCTCGTGTTCTATATGCAAGTGAAGCCGATAGCCTGATGTATGCAATGGCTTGTACTAGCCCATACATTACATATGCAGTGGGATTATTGAGCAGGTTTATGTCAAAACTAGGGAAGGAGCATTGGACAACAGTGAATTAGGTTTACAGGTATTTGTGTGGCACTAGTGATTATGGTCTTTGCTACCAAGGAAGACCAGGATTGGATAGAGTTTTGGACATTCGTGGCTTTGTTGATGCAGACTGGGTTGGATATTTGGATCAGAGAAGATCTGCAAGTGGGTCTGTGTTTAACCTATATGGATCTGCAGTCCGTTGGATGAGAAAGAGACAGTCTATAGTGCCACTTTCAACTACGGAGGTAGAATACATGACAGCCACTCATGCAAGAAAAAGAATTATTTGGGTTGTAGAGATTGTGTTCAAGTATGGGGTTAGTAAAACGAGTTATACAGATAGAGTGTGATAGCCAAAGTGCAATTTTCTTGGCAAAGAACCATGCTTATCATTCAAAGACAAAGCACATTGATGTTCAATATCACTTTGTGAGGGATATGGTTGAGGAAAAAAAAGTGTTATTGGTAAAGGTGGACACTTTGAAGAATGTTATAGATGCATTGACGAAGTTTGTGGGCACTAAGAAGTTTTCTTCATGTAGAGAAACAATGGGCGTTGCAGGGTTGGACCAATGACTAAGCTCTCTTGTGACCCACTGGGTGGAAAATAAAATAGCAAGGTGGAGAATGTTTGTTGTGTGTTATATTCTTCCGGCGATTAGTTCATTCCATTGGGTGCAACAGGGGAGGTGTAGTGCCCCCTATTGAGGGGTTTTAAGGGGGTGGTAGCCCCCTGTAAGGGGTCCAGGGCAACACCCCAAGAATATTTTTTTGGACCCTATATTAGGTGGGTGGACCTACCTATGGTTTTGTGCATGGGTTTTTCACACGGTTTTGGGCATTAAGGTTTTCTGCCCATGTTATTTTGTAGATCCAGCCAAGGGAACTAGAGTTATGTTCTAATCTAGGGTTAATGAATTCGGGTTTACGAATGCTTCAGCATGTATATATATATATATATATATATATATATTATACTATTATATATTGTAACATTGAAGAGAACATAATGAAAAATCAATTTGGTAGTCTCGGTATTGGGATCCAAGGGAAAGTCTCTGTGTATTTACTTTATATTCTCGTTATTGTTTATTTTATGTTTTTAAGAATTTGTTTGCAAGTAATTTATGTACGGGGTTAAAACCTACATATCATTTTTAGGATGGTGTTGTAGATACTCCAAGAGTATCAACTTTATGCCAAGTTGAGTAAATTTTCATTTTACCAAAATCAAATTCATTACTTCAGTCACATCATCTCAAAGGAAGAGGTGGCAGTGGACCCATGAAAATCAAATCTATTAAAGAATGTCCAGCATCCAAAAATGTGACGAAGGTCATATCCTTCATGAGAATATTAGGCTACTATAGGAGATAATAAAGGGGTTCTAAAAAATAACGCATATATCACTTCTTTGAGAAAGGCATGAAATTTAGTGGTCTCATAAAAGTGAAGAAACATTTCAACGTTTGAAAATACTATTGACAAGTGCACCAATATTAAAGATAGTTGATACAAATGAAGAATTTATTATGTGCACTTACGCATGCAAATAAGGTATTGGAGGAGTATTCATGCAAAATTGGCATGTATCTTGTGTGCACTTATGAGTTAAGGAAGCTGAAGGAACATGAGAATAATTACGCCACTCATTATTTGGAGTTGGCAACCATTATTCATCCCTTGGAAATGTGGAGGCATCACCTCATGGGAAAAATATTTGAATTGAGAACAGACTACATTGGTCTAAAGAATTTGTTTAAACAACCAACTTTGAATGTTAGACAAATTCATTGGCTAGAATTTCTGGATGATTATGATTTTGAAATCAAGAACATAAAATACAAGGAAAATAAGGTGTTTTATGCACTCAGTAGAAGGGTGCATACCATGCTATAACCATAAGCACATACAAATATGATTTAAAAATCAAAATTTTAGAGGCTGAAAATTTAGATTCGCAATACATGAAAATAAAGGAAGAGCTACAAAAAGATAGTTTACAACTAAAGTACAAAATTATGAGATGAAAGAGGATGGGATCCTCATGTACAAAGGCAAAATTTATGTGCCAAAATCTTGGGGGCTACAAGGTATAGTGTTGAGTGAGATGCACGAGGTACCTTATGTTGGACATCTAGGGTACCAAAAGACAATTTCGGTAGTCAAGAAACAATACTTTTGGCCATGTATGAAAAAAGAAGTGGCTAATTATATAACCAAGTGTTTAGAGTTCCATGAAGTTAAGGTTAGAATAAACATCAAGCTAGATTGCTACAACCAATATTCATTTATGAGTGGAAATTGGAAATTGTTTCTATTGACCTTATTAGAAATTTGCCCAGGATTGTGAGGCAACATGATCCCATCATGATAGTGGTGGATAATCTCACTCAAGATTCACACTTTATTCTAGTGAAGTCAAAACATAAGGCAACAAATATTGTTGAAATATATGTGAAGAAAATTGCTGCGCTACATGGTGTGTTTAAGGAAATTATTTCAAACACAAATCTCATGTTTGACAAAACTTCTGGAAATCATTGTTCAAGGATTTGGAACCAATTTGACTTCATTACAACATATCACTGATATTTGAATGTATAAATAGAGAGGGTTACATTAAGTTCTTGAAGGATGTATGTGATGGATAAACCATGAAAATGTAGATTTTGACCCCGTATAGAAATTACCTGCATACGAATTCTAAAAACAGAAAATAAACAATGGTGAGAGCATAACACATAAAACAAATATATGCAGAGATTTTCCCCTTGATCCCAAAACCGGGACTACCATATTGATTTTTCATTATGTTCCTTTCAATGTTACAATACATATATATACATGTTGAAGCATCCATAAACCCCAATCCATTAACCTTGGGTTAGAACATACCGAATCTATAAAATACCATGGACCAAAAACCATCGCGCCTAAAATAAGGTGTGAAATCCATGCACAAAACCATAGGTAGGTCTACCCACCTAATATAGGGTCCAAAAAAATATAGTTGATGGAATACGGGTCATGTGGGAAAGAGAACATGGTGAAAAACTTTGGATAACCACTTCTTGAACTATGGGATTAACCCCCTAAGAACCAAATAACGTGGGCCTTAAGGTGAGTAAGTCTAAGTTAGTAGTGGGGTTAATCCTACATTTTTGAAGGGGTGGAACCTCCTCCTTGAGTGGAAGGCCCTTAAGACAACAAGAATAACGTGGAATAAACTCAACCACAGTGACAATAAATTATGTACGTGAATAAAAAAGCAACACCTAAGGCCCACTAGACTCCACCAAACACCACACACCTAACAAATATAAGAAACAATCAAGTAAACCAATGCATTAAAGAGATATTACCTCATTTGGAGCTTGGTTAATTAGTGTCTAATTCATTCGTGAATATATGGATGGGACCATTACCATGACTTCCTTCTTAATGGTTCAATACCTAGTGCCAGTAATCTCATTTATGTATGGGCACCCTCTTGGGAATTTGAGTGAGTATCGACCAACATTTTTCAGAAGTAAAACAAGCATGCCCCACTTTTCGTCACCTATGGATGACCCCTAAGATTATGGCCACTATGGTTACCACCTACAGCCATTTGACTTGGGGGAATAGTCGTGGGTTGGATCCACACACAAAGGTAGGGTATTCAGCTCATGACCTCTCAAAAGAGACCCGCGTATGTGTATATGCCACATCATCGAGACTAATTAAAGTGGGGTTATCACCCCATCGATCCTATTGTGACCTAGTTTTTGACCCTTATGTTAGAAGAGATTCCTAGGTGACGTCTAATTACATATGGATTTTTCACTCCCTAACTCAAGATTCTAATGTTTTTTTATGGCCTTTTAAGTGTCTCCCCTCCTACTTATTCCAGAGCCCTAAATTCCTAAGCTAATGTTGGTGTGGTACCATAGAAATAAAAATATTTATGATAAATTTTATTAGCATTGCTTTTCATGGTTATTGTTAAGTCAAGGGGTTATGGTATGAAACTTGATGGTGTGATTGGCTTGCTTTCAAAGAAAGAGATGCAAAATATGAACATGGAATTTTACCTTTCGATGAAAACTCACTAAATCAAAATGATATATTTCCATTGAAAAATCAATCCAAATCCTTATCAATCTCCTCTTTATTACTCTAAACATTCACAAACAAATTTGAATAGAAACACACAAATAATCAAAGAAAATACAAAATGCGCAAGAAGAAAACTCACCTAAAACCTAAAACACTACCTACAAGAAAGCATGCATTAAAGATATGAATAAAATCACTCAACAATCTCACCATAGTAGATAGAAACAAAATGGTGAAGGGGAAATGGTGGTAGATTTATATTCATCCCCAACGTCTTTGTCGAGAATCAAACCCAAGACTAGATTCAAGAACCTAAAAATGACTTCAAATCCACTTATTTGAAGTGAATTTTAAGGTGGTTAACTAAGAATAATATTTCATGGATAAAATCGAAAAGTGGCCTAAGCATTTGTCTTAAGGATTTGCAAGAAAAATGAAAGATTTCAAGGGCTTAGGCCACTTTTGGAGTTACAATGGCCTAAGCACTTTTGGAGTTACAATGTTTTTTTACTAAATATGAAAGCATTGAACAAGGGTTCAATGCTCTATCAATATTATACAAGAGATTTAAAAGAATTTTAGTGTGGATCTTGATTTTTCAAGCTAGAAATTTTTATATCACACCCTCCCAAAACTCTTAAATAGACTCAAAAGCTATAAAACTCCAAAGAAAGTAAGTGAATGAGAACTTAAAGACAAAAATTAAATCATAGGGAGACTCCCTGGTGGAGCCACCAATTATTTCACCCAAATTTTCCTCTACAAAGACAAAGCACTAATGCCTAGAGGCATGACCAAGACCTCTAATAGACGATGCTAGAGACCTACTAAACCCTATTGATACACATACATTACACAATTGAAACACAAAAGAAAGAGTATGGTGGACATACCTTAGTTTGGAAGGTGGATGATTGATTACCTTAATGGTTGAAGCCCCTGAGATCAAGCTCCTAACTCCTTGTACCTATAGCCTGCAAAACAACAAACCAAATATACCATATCATAATGTCTGGAATCAATGTTAGAATTTGTATCAGAAAAACAATAATATATGCTCAAAAGGAAATGAACAAAATATATAAGTGGGGGGAGTAGAATTTCTTATTATGCCAAAGTTTCTTACATTAGACTCTCCTTATGGCCTTTGTCCCTAGCTCCTCCTCTCATTAAAGCTCACAATTAGGCTTATTATTGTTGTTGGTTTATCAGAAGGATGGACTAGGTTCTCATTTCAAAAGCATTCACCTACATTCACTTATCTCTTCTTTGCTCTATGAAGAGCCTTTCTTTTGAAGATGAGTTAACAAGAGTGAGTAGATGGATCCAGACACTTTTTTGACTGAGTTTGATTTGGTACTTTCATCTTTATCTTCATATTTGGATCATTTTTTACCATGTCAACCCTTATCTGTGCACTCTAAAAACCCTAACCGATTCAATGCTCTCTTTTGAGGTGTAATAGCATTCAACTCTCCTTACTAATCCATATGGGACATTGCAACTCTCCTTGTTGGTGTACAAAGGACATTGAAGAGGCAAAACTGAGCTTTTTTTTTGGGTTGTGTTTGATTCGGTCCTTTCATCCTTATCTTCAAATGTACATTATTTTTACCATGTTAACCCATAGCCATGCGATCTAGCAACCCTATCTGACTCAATGTTCTACTATTCAGGAGTTAGAGTGTTCAACTTTCGTTTTTAATCCGTATAGGGCATTGCAACTCTCCTTGCTAGTGTACAAGGGACGTTGAAGAGGAAAATCTAAGTTATTTTTCTATTCCTAGGGTTTCCATGGAGTTTTTTTTTTGCATTCTAGCTTTCATTTTGTGTTGCTTCGCTAGTAGACCTAGGGGGTGTCATTTTGAGCTATAATAGAGCCCCATTGATCTTTGATAAAAATAAACATGGTACTATGAGGTTGGTATATATTTCAGGCAATTGAATAAGATGGCAATGAAGAACAGATATTCCAGGGATAGATGAGTTGCTTGGTCAATTGAGGAGAGAAAAACGTTTCTCCAAGATTGGCCTAAGGGTAGGGTACTATTGTGTAAGAATTAAGCAGAAGGATATTAGCAAGACAACATTTAGAACTCAAAATGGACATTATGAGCTTGTGATGGTGCCATTTGGGCTATCCAATGTAGTAGGTGATTTTAAGTGCCTTACAAATGCCATTTTCCATAATTGTTTGGACAAATTTGTTATTGTATCTTTGGATGATAACCCAATGTAGTCAAAATGTAAACAAGATCATGAATAACATCTTGGGTGTGTGTTATATTCTTTCCACGACTAGCCACATGTGTGGGGGGTTTCAAGGGGGGTGTTATCCCCCCTATACAGGGTTTGGGGCAGAACCCCAAGGAAAATAAATTGGACCCATATTGGTGGGAAAATCCTACATATGGTTTTGTGCAATGGGTTGCACCCATGTTTTGGACATAATGGTTTTCTTCCCATGGTATTTTGTAGATCTGGTCAAGGAACTACAAATTATGTTCTAATTCATGGTTAATGGATTGGGGTTTATAATGCTTGACATGTATGTATATATATATATATATATATATATATATATATATATATATATATTAATATATATATATATTATATACTATATATATAATATATATTGTAACATTGAAAGGAACATAATGAAAAATCAATTTGGTAGTCCCGATTTTGGGATCCAGGGAAAATCTCTCTGTATTTGTTTTATATTCTCATCATTGTTTATTTTCTGTTTTTAATAATTCATTTGTAGGTAAATTAATTATAGGTTTAAAACCTACATTTGGCATCAGATTTGTTTCGGCTTCAAGGAGACGTCTTTGCTGCTGAGGGGTATTTCTCAGGCCTGTAGTAGACCTTGTCCAGTGGGAGATCAACGAGATCGATTCTTGCAGTGAAAGAAGATGGCAAGCAGTGGAAATATAAAGATTGAGAAATTTAATGGTTAGAGTTTTGAGTTGTGAAAGCTCAAGATGGGGGATCTATTGGTCGATAGTGATCTATGGATCGTAGTAGATCTTGGTACTAAACTAACTGCAATGTCAGCAGAAGACTGGGTGAAGTTGCAACAGAAGGCAGAGAGCACAATATAGTTATGTATTTTAGATTCAGTATTGTTGAATGTTTCAAGGGACGCTACGATGAAGGATTTGTGGGTCAAGTTAGGGACTTTGTACCAATCTAAGTCTTTGGTGAACAAATAGTTCCTGCAGAAAAATATGTATAACCTGAGGATGAAGGATGGAGACTCGGTGACTAAGCATCTGAATGCCTTTAATACTTTGGTAAGCTAGTTGTTATCTATTGATATCAAAATTTCAGATGAAGATAAGTGCATCAGTTTGTTGTGTTCTCTACGAGATTCGTGGGAAGTCTGGTTATTGCAATAGGTAGCAATGGAACTGCTTTGCAGTTTGATGAAATAGTCTCAGCCTTGCTGGCGGAGGAGATAAGACGGAAAAATATGGACAACCAGAATGGTGATGCCTTGTCTGTACGAGGACGGTCCTAGGACAGAAACAAAAATATGTCATCGAGTGCGAGATCTAAATCTAGAGGGAGATCTAAATCTCCAGGAAAACCTACAAAGGTGGTGTGCTGGAAATGCAGAAAGGAAGGGCACTTCAGAAGGGAGTGTAAATCTAAAGCTCCTAATAAAGGAAA
>APFE030009412.1:0-18012 GCA_000404065.3 Pinus taeda
CCTCTTGGATATAGGACAACCAAAACATTAAAAAATCCTTAAAATAGATGTACACCCTTGATAAATGTGTAAGGGTAGATACATCATCAAAGAACCTACTAGTATGCTAACTAAATTGGAGTAAACCATAGATAAAGTAGTCAAATAATTTGAAATTTCAAAACCATGCCAAATATATCAAATTATTTAGGGCATCTTCGCTAATGTAATAACCAACTTGTTCTTCAAGAAATAACATAGAGATATGTGCAAGAAAATCCACTTTGGTCATTATGACAACCTTGAAGCAAGAGATGATGTAGGAGCAAGTGCAAAGGCACAGACCCATGTACAATGACTACCAAACTGGTGAAACCATGAGCCAATGACTTAGGAGAACATGCAAGAGCAGTGGAACATCTTCTGTTACAATCATAAGGACCCCGCAAACCACATATCATTATGTGAACTCATATTAAACCAAGGGAAAGAGAAGAAGCGTTACATAGACAAATGTGTGTGAAGAAGGTTTAACTATCTTTAACCATCGAAGGACACCAAAAAAATGGGGGTGCCCAAGGAGAATGTGTGCATGTGGAGAACTTTTTAATAACACATATCATGTAATGCCCCATGTTATTAAATATAAATAATAAATAATGTGAAGGATCATAATAAATAAATAAAAGTAACTACTTTATTAATAAAAGAAAAAGAAAAGAAAAAATAAATTTATGGAAAAGTTAAATTAAGAAAATGTTAAGGTAAACATAAAAATCATGATAACAAGTGGTCCTTAAGCATGGATTTTTTCTTTCCATTTTATTCACTATTTAGAGATGAGGTTTTGAACTTGTTCATCACGAATTCTACTTTCTTTGTTAATGACTGAAAATATAATAAACTTTTATGATTGTTTTATCTCATATAGAAACCCTTGTGAATTATACTCAAGAGCATATGTTGATGCATACTTCATTTTTTCAAGTACATTTTAATCTAAAGGAGCATACTATATTGTATGGTGTAGACCAAATCTTCAAGTGTTTATGGAAAATGTTACACACATGATTGAAATAGAGTGTTCGTGGGCACTCAAAATATTTATGTAGAGCATCTTTTAAATCAGTTTGATCCAGAGAAAAAGTTTGTACGCCATTGTGGATAATGTGAATCATGCATGTCTGTAGATGGTAATTATATGAAGGATGTGGCAATTTTGGGATGTGACCTTCAAAAGGTTTCCATAATTGACAACTCGCTGCAGGGCTTTAGTGCAAGGAGGTTGGCTCTAAAGAGAAGCCCAAATAAATATTAGAGGTAAGGGAAATTATACGAGGTCTGCAAACATTGTATTACACTTACTAGTGGACTCTCAATCTCGCGATCTTCCAGTCCATAGAGAATCAAATCTCTCCCACTGACAGAGTCTTCAAGCTTGGGCTTGAATTTACAACCCGATGATTATTATATGATGGTAAAACGATGAATCCTTACAATAAAGCTTTTACTTAAGCCGTTTAATGTTGATAGGGCTTGAGAAAACGATGGTTAATTTTAGAAACCATGAATGACCCCCTTTAATCCATCTATATAATTTCTCAAATTCGATAATATCATATTTTTCTAATAAAAAATAAATTTTTTATTAACATGTAACTTCTCTTATTACCAATTTCTAATAACCATACTCTTGCTTTTTGGCCTAACATGTGTGGTGTTATATTCTATACTATTTTTTTTTTTCGGAATTGACATATGCAACATATTAAAGATAGTCAAATTGGTAAAAAATGCAATGTTAAAAGTTATGGGTTCAAATCTCACTTTCAAAATTCTAATGTTAGGGTGGGAAAGTGGTATAAAGTATCCCACTCAGATTTCAATCCTTAAATAAATCTAGTGAATTGGCATATCATTAAACTAATAGAAAAATCATATTTTAAAATGGGAATTTATCTTTGTGAAGTTCTAGATCTCATGAACTTTTCTAAAAGAAAAACATTATTATCATGCATGCATTCCAAAATGTCACCTATGGAGATACATGCTAAATTATACTAATTAAAAATACCATTAAATTGCCTCAATATCAATGATCGAATATAACAATGAAGCGTTCAAGGAACTCCATCCACCGTTCTCAATGCTTTATATTGGCGATTTAGAGGATGATCCTCGAGTGGATTGAAGTTCGGTTTTTGAGCAGTGTTTTTAGTAAATTTAGGCAACACGAATTATAACGTAGAAGTAAAGGGCATGGACATATGAATTTTTATATGAAATGGAAGAATGGCTTATAATATTTGCGACACCTTGGGCCTGTATCGTATATCCTATGTTCAAAGAGAAAAGTAAATAAATGTAATAATTTCAATCATGGAACAATGGGAATAAGTGATGTGACCACAACACATCATAAATAAAGCTTATCCATTTCTTCGGATATGAGGATTTTGAATTTCAATATAATGTGTTTCATATTATAAAGGTAGCTTTTATGTTATTACAATCATTTTTTTAATTGGGAGAATTAGTAAATTTGTTGTTTGTTATTAAGGAGGTTTAGGGTTAAGTTAGAGGGATTGTTTTTAGTCGAGTGAGTTTAACACAATTATCCATAAGTCATTCTAGGTAGATTAACTCAGTTTCAAACTTGGATGAGACTTTAATATTGGTCAACAAATGGTTTCAGGGGTGGGACATCCATTGTTCAACTTATCCCGATAGGTTTGAACTTATATAAAGCTATCATGATCTATAAAGTTATATGAAAGTCATGGATTTTATTTTGATCTTGACTTTTGTGGATTATATTGGTATTTTAAAATAGTTAGTAAATATGTCACTTGGTATAATTTCAAAACTTTTGTGTGAGTAGTTAGGATTCATTGGTTCTTCTATTTCAATCGACACTACTAAGCTTTCAATCTTTCTCCAAAGACACCCAAATGTTAGAAACTGGACTCTAAAACCAGGAAAAATATCAGAAACTCATATGAAAAGGCCCTATATGTCCTTAAGATTACATAACACCCTTAATAAAGTGATCATAGAGCATATGTAGAGTGATCCCATCAACAAATAGTATATATCTCAACCTATAACTAGTTATAATTTAAAAGTTAAAAAAAAAACTCTTCTAAGAATCCCCATCTATGGTATGCATTTGTCTACTTTAAGTTAGTGAATAATATTTGACTAAGAAAAGAAATTGATCAAATAGATAGGGAAAGTCTTGATGCATATTATCTACATCCTCTCCGGTAGTAGAGCTCAGGCTATATTGGCCTTAGACCTTTTGGACCTTGACTAGTTCAATTTCTTGCCTCTTGGGCTAACGAACCGTATGGTCCAGTATAGAGAATGGTTTAACTTGAAGGGATCCCTCTTAAAAACATGCAATCATTCAAATTTTTGTATTTTCTTTTATTTATTTACTATGCTCCATCTATTTTTATTTTTTATTATTTAGTAATTTGGGGCATTACATACTTTTTCATTGAAGGAACTTCACCATATAGTTAACTTTGGTTTTTAATTTGAACTTATTATGCCGAAGGTGTTTTTTATTGTGAGGTTTATCGTCATGATACTGTTCAGATTCGTCATCCCTGACATAATCTTGACCAAGTGTCCCACAATTCCATATCATTGAATTATGTTAAGTTACCTGTGCTAAGGTCAAGACTTTCCCGGGTCAGACTTGTATTCCCGTTCGCTCCAGTAAAGATCGCGTGAACTTGCTCCATTGCATGGTGATGAAAGCGTCAGGTAACACGACGATTCAGAGGATCGGAAAAGACAAACCTTCCCAACAGTAGGTAGATCGAATGGTGATGTACCGCTAACAATGGCGAAAGTTTATCATGTCAGTAGCGGGAGCTTAAGGGCACGATCACGTAGAGGCAAAGTGAAAGAGGGAGACAACGCTTATTGGCGTAGAGAACCTTTGTTTAATGCAGTCTTTCCCCCCCCATTTAACACCTTCGACGTTCCTTTGCACCATAATGTGCAAATACTAGTTTTAACCTTTTTGTTCTTTTATTAATAAAGTAGTTGCTTTTATTTATTTATTATAATCCTTCACTTTATTTATTATTTTTATTTATTTAAATATATAGGGTATTAGATCTCATTTTTCCAATTATACCAATGTCGCAATCCCAAGATAAGTGCCATAGGAAGGAGTGCTAGAAGGGTGTAGAAACCCAAATAATCAACTAAAAAATCACGAACCTAAAATTGATGAATGTCCCCTTCCAAGACATGCAAGAAATTATGCTAGGAAAACCAATATATCACCTTAAGTTAAACCAAACAATTAGCCATAGTACTTAAGGAAAACCCTTAGTTGATGAGTTTCCCTCTTATTGCTATGCAAATCCCTTCCAACTATCAAACATTCCACATGTGCAAAATTCAAGCTCATAACAAAAATAATATAATTAACAAACCAATATCCATAAAATAGTCAACATCTTGGTTCCAAGGCCAAAATTCTCCAAACACAACTTACTTGAGTAGTATATTCAACATGTGATAGTGCTTGTGCTATACGAGGGGTGACAATTAGATTAGATTCGTAAACTACCATGGATATTCCACTAGACAGTTCGTCACAACATATTTGATAAAATTGTATTTAAAATATGAAATTCTACATTATTACAGTTTTATTTCATTTTATATTTATGGATTTGTAGAATATTGTTAATAATGCATGCATGTGAATTAAAAACTACGCAGAAAATTGAGAACAAGGAAACAAAATCTCACACACACATTTGACACAAGATATGACCTGAGAAACCCTTTCGTGAAAAAAAACCTAGCTAGAAGGTGAGGCTTCTCCGCTCTTTGTCTCTAAAAGGAAATATGGATGCAAGTACAAAGAAGTATATCCTGTGGCTCATGCTCTGTTTGTGCTCTATTTCCTATCCTTCCTGGCTATTTTTTCTCAACTACAAAATAAATCCACTTGAAAGAAAGGAACCCCTTTTCCTCCTAGTGGCCCAGTTATAACACAACCCGATAGCCTAATACTGGTTAGGTTTGACTACCTCAACTCTTAACTAGAGTTACAATATAGACTCTTCTAGAGTCTTCTACATCATAATCATGTGTCTATCCCCCTTTTCATGAATAATGGGGCTGATCTGGCATCCTCTCGAATTATGGTGGTGAAAACAGGAAGGTCAACTTCTAAGTGGCATAATTTTTGCATACAAAATCCGATTGACGCGATTCTTGTGATGTTTGAAAGGTCTCTATGTAGAATAGGAAAAACTGGTGCTACGCTACAACAACAAATTTTTAACCTAAAAAGCATCATTTGATACCTCAAAACACTCTCAGAAGGTTTCAGACCCCAATTGCAAAACTGGGTCCCACCGGTAAAATTGGTCCTAATAGTCGATTCCTCCACTTTTTCCACTTTGAAAGCATCGAGATGGATTAAAAACAATATAACGATCCAATTCATATCAATATCTATATGGGGAAATGCACTCTAATTGAGAGTATCTGAGAGCCCTCCAAAAATTCATTAAAGGAGAGAAAAAACATATCAGGTTAGGTCAGGGCCCTCACTCTAGAACCCCACATTACAAAATTAATAAAGTTCACACTAAATGAATGTACTTAGCATAACTAAACTAATTCTCTCAGACATCGATCTTATTCTATCTAATCCTACTATATCAAAATGTATATGCTAGGTTAAATGATATAACCAATGTGTTAGAAAATAAGAAAGACAAATATTTTCCCTTGTTGATAATTACTTGTGATTTCTTTGAATTATTTTTATCTTTCTTATGTTCTTATTTTATCTTAGTTCATTAAGCAATTACCAAAATCAAAACATGAAGATCAAGGACACCAGATGTAGGTGCAAAACCAAGGCAAAACTCCTATATAGGGGAACCCAATCAAAGACTCTTCCTTCAATAATTCAAATGAAATAGACAAAGACCCTAGAGAAATATACCTTCCTCCTCCACCATTTTTGCCTTCCAATGAGATACTACAACCTTCAATAGCCTCTTATTTTCCAACAACTACAACCCAACATCAACTCAGAAATTTTGGCCCCAGCTTCACCAACAACTTCAGAATTCCGGCCTCCCAAACAACTGTAGAACTTTGTTCCTTCTAGCAACTTCACAGATTCACACGTGTGGGAAAAAGAGAGAGAATTTCAACTTCTTATGCTTGTGATTCTTCTTCTTCCTTGAAATTAACACTTTTTTCAAGCCCCAGAAGTTGCAGATCGAACTTGTTGTGAGTGTGTTACAAAGGGGGCCAGGTTGCTTCCTTTATATAGTGATTTTGCTACCTAGTTAATGTTGAATTGTCCAGTTTGAGGCTGAATTACTGGATGAGGCTTGATTGACCTATTTTACAATAAAATAAATTTCTTCTCTGATAAATAAAACCCAAGAAGGGTTCCTCACAATCTGACATGGACAAGGACACTTAACGTAAACCCTAGAAGCTTTCAATGGAGTATTTGACCTAAAAACAATTGACCCAAGCATGAAATCCATGCTTTAATAATTCAATTTATTTAATAATATAATTCCTTTTTATTTCTTTTGATAAATACATTTTATTATGACTCAAGTACAATTATGAAGAACGAAACTAGTTACATTGTTCAACACTCCCTCTTAACTAGGGAGGTATTTATAATTACCTATATCTATAGAGGTACATGGAAGATCTCCAAAATGAACTATTAAGAGTTCTAGAACACTTAGTGTTGTGGACTAGATTCCTGACTAGGGTAATCTATTCGGGTGGGACTAAGATGGACTCCATATTTCAACCAGTCTAGGTACCATTAGGCTTACTAACTAACCATCAACTCTAGGATCTAGGTGCATATCTAAGATCAGAGCTCCAATACCAATGCCACCCTCCCTCTTCGGGATGTAGACATCAACACACATAGGCTGACAATATCTCCTCCCAAGCATTTTCCATCAGATGCTTCATATCTCCCTAATAAATTAGATATATCCATTTGTTCAAGCATGCTTCCAGAGTGTTCATCCTTCTTACGGAGAGATTTATCTATATAAACAAAAACCCCAGGAAACAATAAATGATCAAATATGCATATACAAGTAAACACAAACCTTTGAGGTCCTTAATCATCCCGATGCCAATTATATCAAGTTATTCATGTGCAACTAGTCAGAAGCTTTTCTTCTTTCATTTCTTCAGCAACAATAAGACATCCTCAATACATTGTAGTACTTTCATTTATTCTTTGATTTCTTCTTCAAGGTATCCATCATGACCATCATAATATGCCCTCCCTCTCAACTGGGGAGATCAACTACTTCCTTTTTCTATAACATTGGGGAGTCTTTCATGGCTCCATTCCTTAAACACTATCTATAACTGCCTTAATCCAGTCAAAGACAAAATTGATCCTAAATGCCTTAAAGGTGTCTACTTAATTCCCTGCTCATGTGGTAAACCCTATGTAGGTGAGAGTGGGAGATCTGTTAACACAAGAATCTAGGAACACTCAGCTAACATTAAACACAATCGATCCAAATCCTCAGCTCTAGCTGAACATTATGATAAAACTAAGCACCAAATTTGTATAGGAGATACCCATATCTTAGCTAGAAGTGATCACTACTTCATAAGGAAATTTAGAGAAGCCATAGAAATTAACAAACACCCTAATAACCTCAATAGAGACGATGGATGGACCATAAGCAAAAACTGGATTCCAATCCTATCATCCAAATCTACCCCTACCTAACTATAATCATCCTCTAATTAACCTAGAACATACATAAAAGATATAATCCATTTTAATTAAATAACACTCTACGACCTTAATAAAATATAATTTAACAAAAATCATAGGAAATAAACATCAATTGAAAATATCTTAACTATAATAACTCTTCAACATAGGACAATAGGGAGGGAGCCTTAATAAATAATCATGACATATAATTAAAATTAATATAAATACAAAGTAAAAACAATTACAATAAAACATAAATAAAAAGATATTATTAACTCTTTAATAAATAAATTGACATAAATATAATATAACAATAAAATAAAAATAATTAAAGTTAAAATAATGAAACTAAAATAATTGAAATAATTATATAAAGAAATAAATTGAAATAATTATAATTACAACCATTAAAAATATAATGAATTAAATAAATATAATTAAAATAAATAATTAATTAAAATTAAATTAATATAATTAAATAAATATATAAAAATAAATATAATTAATAATTAGTTAATTATAAAATTAATTAAAATAAAATAAAAAATACGAAAATAATTAATACAACTAAATTAATATAACCATAACCTAATGAATAAAATAATAATTAAAAATTACAAAATAATTAAATTAATTCACAATTTTAAAACAAATAGAACAATTTAAAAATAATTTAATAAATCCTAATATCTGTCGGCTAAGCATATCTATATATATAGTTGGAAAAATGAGACCAGTCTTTCAATAATCTTTCACATCCTGAAGATGAACCACCGTTGTTGGTTCGAAATGTCGATAAAAAAGAAACCTAATGCGATGTATCTGGAAGATAATCTAAATAATCATGAGACTCGCAGAAACCTAAAAGACAAGATAATTGTATCAATGCTATGTCAATATAATTGAAGCATCAAAACAATCAAATAATTTAGACATAAAATACCTAAACCTAGTTAGGTTCATAATAAGAGACCCATACCTTTTGCTAGGGTTATTGTCATAAAACCTAGAGCACATCATTAAAACTTAAAGAAACTTGATCAAGATATTAGTCTCATTATATCTAGAGCCTCAATATTGCTTTCATAGATATATGAAAAACTCTACTAAACTCTGGATTTCATCTTCAAGACACAAATCCTTAGATATAAGCTATTCAATCAAGTAAAAATTCTAATATACATTTTAGACTCTATTAGGGTTTGTTTCAAACCCTACATTTTATCAAAAAAACTAAATCATATTGGAAACAATATCATTATATCTTGGAATATCAATCTTCTACTAAAGTTTTGTTACAAATCCTAGAATTCACAAATTATGAGCATCAATAATTAGGTGTACTCACATATACATATCTATGATTTCATAGTAATGCACTAGCATATCACAAAAATATCTACTAGGTAAACACAAATATCAATACATAAAAATTAGGTATACAACAATTTCATTCATACTAGGGTTTCGATCGGACTAATATACACCTAGGGTTTCATTCCTAGAATCTTACTTATAAGGGCTTTGTTCACAAACCCTAATTCACCAAACCCTAAATATCTGGGGTTTCAATACATAACATAGACATAACAACAAACCCTAAAGGGTTAGGGTTTTTATCATAACAATACCAAAAGATCAAAATAATAGGAATTCTAGATTTCGTCAATAACCCTAAGTAGACTAGGGTTTCATAATGAATATTGACACACCCTTAGGTTAGGGTTTACAGTGAACCCTTTTAGGGTTCCAAAAGAATAATAATATAATGGGGGTAGATTCAATTTGATGATTAATCGCCCTAACAAGAATATTTATGATTCAAAACCATAGACACAACAATGCCAATAATGTAAAACAAATTTAAAAAGAAGAACGATTGTACCTTTTGCATGAAGAGAACTTTATAACAAAGCTTATAGTTTAAGACATACCTTGAGTTATTCCTTAACAAACCTTGAATGGCATCAATTTGAAGGGCTTCCTTTGATTCCTTTGAAATCTCATGCTTCAAGCTTATTCTATGAAGTCTCCTCCATAACTTTTGTGTATTCTGTAGGCTTTCATATCTAAGGAAAATATAAAGAAAGGGTTATTAGCATACAATACAAACACATCTTGATAAGATATGGAAACCAAACATAAAATATAAGACACAGAGTAAGATTCTTATCTTTTGTAAAATGGTGAGGGCTCCCTCTTAATCCAATATTCAGGGATACCTACAACTTTATCAAAATGGAAAATGTTCTAACAAGACACATTAGACCTATAAACTCTAGAAATCAAAAAATAAAGCCAAACAATTCAAAACAAAAATAAAAGACTAAGAGGGCTATGTGAGATAGAGGGGACTTAGTAGTATAAGTCCTTGACTTCTAATTCTTTAGGCTTGTTCATCGATTCTCTAGACAATAGGATTTTGTAGTGACCCACCTTGTGATAGTTGTAACATTCAATCTTGGATAGGTCCATTTTCTTCTTTGGTTCTTTGAACTTCTTCAAGGTTCCCTTCTTCTTGTGATGAGAATAATATGAATTCAAGGTGTTTTATTCTTCCTCCCTATTGTTGTTTACTAATGATATTTTGGCTTCTTCTTGACTACATGCATTCCACATTTGTTCAAATGTTGGAGTATCCTTCCAACTATTAAGTATTGATGCAAAGGCACTCAAAGATTTTGGTAGTCCTAGAAGGGTAGTAATTACGAGCTCCTTTTTTGGGACAATTTCATCTATTGCTTGGATTTCATATTTGATTCTAGACATGCTTATAAAATATGATGAAACAATATCATCATTTTTCATCTTAACAATTCTTAATTCATTCTTAAGGCATGCCATTTGACCAATGTTCTTGATTGTGAATAACTTGGAGAGAGCCTCATACACTTATTGAGTGGAATTTATGTTAGATATGTATGGAATTAGGTTACCCTTAACTCCATCTACTATAAGGTTCATAGCCAATATTTTGATTTCTCTAAACTTTTATTTTTTTGCTTCACTTGATTCATCTATAGACTTCTTGATTTTTCCTTGAACGATATCCAAAACTTTGTTCTTTTCAAGAATGAGGTCTATCCTCTTTTTCCAAGCCCTGCATTTGGAGGCTCCTAATCTGTTTTCTCCCTTCATTGAGTTTGACATAGTTCCTCTAGTTGGTAGACTTATCTCCTTATATGATCCCCTTTAATGACCTTTTCTCGATCTCCTTTTTCCTCAATCGATATTTTAACCTGCCTTTTTCTTCCTTCTTCACCTCATCTTTGAAAACATGTTAGAAAATCAAAAAGGCAGAAAGATTTTCCCTTGTTGATAATTACTTGTGATTTATTTGAATTATTATTATCTTTCTTATGTTCTTCTTTTATCTTAGTTCATCAAGCAATTACCAAAATAAAAACACGAAGACCAAGGACACTAGATGTAGGCGTACAACTAGGGAAAAACCCCTATATAGGGGAAAACCAAGTCAAGAAATCTCCCTTCAATAATTCAAATGAGATAGACCAAGACCCTAAACCAATATACCGTCCTCCTCCACTGAGTCAACCTTCCAATGAGATATTGTAACCTTCAATAGTCTCTTCTTGTCCAACATCTACAACCCAACATCAAACCATAAATTTTGGCCCCAACTTCACCAACAACTTTAGAATTTTGGCCTCCCCAACAACTACAAAATTACGACCCTTCAAGTAGCTTCACAGATTCAAATGTGTGGGAAAAATAGAGAGAATTTCGACTTCTTATGCTTGTGATATACCTCCTTCTCCTTCATTCTTCTTCTTCTTCTTATTCCTTGAAATTCACACTTTTTCTGACCCCAAAACTTGTAGAGAAAACCTTATTGTGAGTGTGTGATAAATGAGGTCGAGTTGTTGCCTTTATATAGTTATTCTGCTACCCAGTTAAGGCCAACTTGGTGGAGGAGGCATAATTGAACTATTTTACAATAAAATAAATTTCTTCTTTGACAAATAAATCCCAAAAAGGGTTCTTTACAATCTGACAATGACAAGGACACTTTACATAAACCCTAGAATCCTTCAATGGAGGATTTGACCTAAAAACATTTTACCCAAGAATGAAAGCCATGCTTTAATAAGTCAATTTATTTAATAATAAGATTTCTTTTTCTTTATTTTGATAAATACATTTTATTATGACTCAAGTACAATTATGAAGACCAACGCTAGTTACATTCTTTAACATAATGGACCCATGGTAGTGTTTTATCTCCATCATAATATCCTCCTTTGTGTTTTATAATGAACCAAAACAAGGAGATGCTTTTAATCAAGCAAACATAAAATGTGATATCCCATATTGCGTAGATGAAAAAGGCATGAGCTCATTAAAATAAATAAAAGCATGAAAATCGTACCAAGATTGGTATGCACTTTTACAAGATTTCTTTATCCATTATTAGATGGATTTGATGTGATCATCCTTTTTGAATTCAAGATATGACAACCCTCATTCAAGATGTAAGTTTTAAACCTTTTATAGTGATGATTTGCATACACGAATTCTTAATAAACATAAAACTAAAACAATGGAAATCACATATTACACATAGACTTACCCTTGAAAATCAAACCAGGAAAATCGACAAACTATTAAGAGTTTCACCTCTAATTTTTATCATCAATCAATTTAATTGTTTACAAAACAAAATATAGGCTCTTGTGCCATCCAAAAACCCTAATCCATTGATCCATATTAGATTACAACCTTAATTCCTTAATTGGAATTAGAAAACAATTGATTGAAACATTGTGTGCTACAAAAATACCAAAAGCGAAAATCATGTGCTGAAAACTGCCAAAATGGGTTAAAAAAAACCACCCATTTTTTTAGGGGACTTGCTCCTTATAAAATTGTTGGAAAATGTAACTAGTTTTGGTATTCATAATTGTCATTGTACTCATGCCATTATGTATCTCTTATGTTACAAGAAAAAGAAGAAATAAAGATATTATTTAAAGCATGGGTTTCATGCTCCATTTCTTTGGTCAACTAAGTCAAGCATGTTCTTCATGCTTCTAGGGATTTTCAAGTCAAAATAATATTTTTCTTGAGTCAAACGATATTTATCATTTGTATAAGACCCTATTAGGAAAGCTGTAACATGTAAAATGTATTATTTTGGATCTAGAAAGTCGTTGTTAGACTCCAAGCACAAGTTGGCCCTATGAGAAGAAGTTGGACTAGTTTGAGGCTATTCATCCTCATGAGAAGGCTATATATAAGAAGAAATCGACCTCATTTGGAACACACTTCTGTAGTTTGATCATAAGTAAAAAAGAAAAAGAAAAGGAATCTAATACCTACAAGAAGAAAGCATCTCAAGGAAAAATCGAAATATGGTCTTTGTGACTATCTTTCTCTCACACGTGCAAAGTATCTAGGTTCTAAGTTGTTGCAAGGCCAAAATTTCAGACCTAACTCTAGGTCTAAAACTTTGCAAGAATACACAATTTGAAGCCAAAAATCTGGAGGAAAAGGATTAATCTAAGGCGAAGGAAGGATACCTATATTTGATCTCTTCTACCCACATGCGTGGTACGGTTTCTACAACTATTGCAAGGCCAAAAGTTGCACCAAGAGATTGAAAATTTGAGCTAGGGACCGAAGTTGAGACTCGAAGCAGGTTGAAGGGAATTTGACCCTTGTTGACTTGATCGATATTTAACCTATTTGGAGAAGATTTTTGGAGGGCCAACTTGGCGCTTGGAGGAGGAATTTATCTAGGGTTTTGGGTATTGGTTTTCTCATTTGATTAGATTCTATAAGAAGAGAAGAAGTTCTTTTGGGTTTTCCCCTTGGAGGATTTTTACCTCGGATTGGAACCTAATTCTTGTGTCGATTGTGTGTATTGTTTTTTCTCTTGATAATTGTTTGATGAAAATAATATAACAAAGAACATAAGAAGATAGCATAAGTTCACAAGCTTTTATCAAGAATAAGGAGAAAAAGTTTAAATAACTACTCTACTACATTCTCCAACATGGTATCAGAGCTAATGTGAAGAAGAAGGCAACTTGGAGACCATATAATTGACATAAGAAGGGATTTCTTGTCAATGGGAATCATTGTAAAAGGACAGAAGGAAAGAAGAAGAAGACCTATTGACCTAGAAGGAAGGTTTCTAAATTGAAGGGCTCACCATCTTAAGAAGGATCAAGCTCTTGTTGAATACTCTCTAATGCACTTCATAATTTTTGAAAGAAAGGTTGCTACTCTCTCTTGGAAAGTCATCAATTTGAAGGCTCATTGGAAGACATCTTTGAAGGAAAGGAAGCATCAAAGAATCTTGGGATCACTATCCACTCTTCGAAGCTGCTGAACACACCATTATTGAAATGCATCCTAAAAGTCATCATTCTATGGCCTCATTGAAGTATCTTTGAAGGTCTTGAAAGAATCAAGATAGTTGGAGACATCATCAAGAAGGAAATTCGTTTTACAAGTAAGTTCCATTTTGTGCTCCATTGTCTCAATCTACAAGACATATGGCTACATTTTACAAGGAAAGAAACAAGCTTGTTGGGTTAGTAAAATTCCTAGCATGGAAGAAGAGGATTGATTTGATACTAACAAAAAATGAGGTCAAGGAATATGATCTTGGTGAAGTTACTCAACCAGAAAAAGAGAAGACTCGAGAGTTAACAAATTAAAAGAAGGGAGAAGTGAGGACACAAGGGATTCTATTGAATCCATAAAGTATCATCTTTCTCTCTTTGTTGCTAATTTTAAGACATCCAAATCCATGAATGATAAGTTGGTGAAATTGTACTCTATAAGTACATCAGGCCAGAAGATATCCTTGAGTAATCAACTATATAGAATAAGAAAGTTAAAGGATGAAGACATGGCCACTTATCTTATGAAGATGTCACAAATAAGAGACCAATTGCAAGGGCTTGGAGAAGTTGTTTCTGATTAAAAATGACTACTTGTGTATTGAATGCTTTGCCACCAAATTAGAGTAGTTTTGCAACTAGTGCTTACTCAAGAAATGATACTACTCCTTTTGAAGAGTTATGGGATTAATGTATCTTGGAAGAAACTAAGATAAAGGCAAAGGATGACACCAAATCAAATGAGAAGTCTCAAAATTATATTGTTAAATCCAAGAAGGAGAAGAAAGGGAAGTTTGGAAAGTCCAAAGGAAAACCATATATGTCCAAGTTCAATGCTTTGGATGCAATGAGTATGGAAATTTAAAGAGGGATTGTACAAACAATAAGAACAAAAAAAAGAAGGAAAGGAGTAAAGCTCACATAGTTGAGGAAAAGGGAGAACCTGAGAAGAATCCGTAAGGAGAAGATACCAAGGATATTTACTATTAAAGGAAGCCCCACATTTATAAAGTTCTTTATGCAATTTTTCTTTCTTTTATTAAGTAGAAAGTAGAATAACATGCATTGATGTATTATATAGAAGAGTATTGGGTTTTTAAAAAGAATGGCATCATAGAAAGAAGAATATGATAATAGAATTAGAGTATACATTTGGTAGGAATCATCTAGCTTTCAAGAATGAGAAGTTTGGGACCATATTGCATATTATTTTTTCATCCAAGAATTTTCTAACATCATGTTAGAGGTAGTCATTTTGCAAAGAAGGATCATCAAGATCCAATAAGAACCATCATTTAAGAAGTTTCTTGGAAGAAGCATTATCATTGATATATATTCCATCTAGTAAGGAATATATAGTCTTGAATGATGAGGGAATGCATATGGTTGAGTTGCAATATGAA
This sequence comes from Pinus taeda, assembly GCA_000404065.3. Taxonomy (NCBI): domain Eukaryota; kingdom Viridiplantae; phylum Streptophyta; class Pinopsida; order Pinales; family Pinaceae; genus Pinus; species Pinus taeda. Next base: position 15,531 of record APFE030009412.1, read on the forward strand.
AGACATAATTAAAATATTTCTCCTCTTGGGAAAATAAACTTATATTTGATAGGTGTAAGAAGCAATCTCATTCAAGGAAGGATGGATAGATGGTTATATGGAAGCAAAGGTATGCATGTTTTTAAATAAAATTTTCTTTAAGGCAGGGTTCATATCTATAAGAATGTTGCAAAAAGATTTAGTTATAAGAATATTCTCAGTAAGTCTTCCATATGATTATTCGATGCTTGGAAAAAGAAGTTTGGTATGCTGCGAAATGGCTAAAGATTAAGACTCTCCCACAAAAGAGAATGACTTAAATCAACATTAAGTATGGTCTTCAAAAGAAGGAAAGTGAGTTGTTAATAAAAACTCCAAAGAAGATATTGTTGCTTGCAAATCAAGTTTGATCCATGGGCACCTTGATTGAAAAGTGAATGCATGGGGAAGGATTCTTGCACAATATGAAGATGGAGCATAAATAAATATGTTGATATCAAAAGTTATAAGTAAGCATTTTGATGTAAGCACCATAATAAGGTAGTTCTGATACTTTGGTATTGGTTATCTGGTTGACATATTGCTTAGATTTATACCTAGAAAGATATTGCAAAAATGCACAATGACAGTTGAGGAAAGTTCAGTTATTGGTATGGAACTCAATTCAAAGAACATATGGATTGAGTGAATGGTTTTGGTAATCCTTAAAGCATTATGTAGCCAAGATGTTTACATCATTATCTTGGGATTGAAAGGTAGAGGTATAAGAAGATACCTAATGTTCATGTTTCGATAACAATGAAGATCAATTTCATGCTTAGAAGGAGCTATGATAGGCTTAATACAATGCCTTCATTGATGATGACTATAATAAAGTGATGTGTAAGGCTGATGGCATGAACCCTATCACAATATTAGAGGATGAGGATGGCTCCATAATATCTAGGAAAGTAGAAGCTCAATATGATGAGATACAAAGAAAGGAGGAGCTATGCAACTACTACTTGAAGAACTAGTAATAGACACATTTATGAAGACAATCCAAAGAGCTTGTGGTAATTACTTCCAAATAGAAAGGAAGTTAGGAATATACTCTATTTTGGAGAGGGAGTAAAATAATTTCCTTAATTAAAAAGGAGTAAGGATCTATTCCCTAATTAAGAGGGAATGAGGATATCCTCCCTGATTGAGAGGGAGTGATGATGGGCATTGTATTCTCTTTCTATTAGGTGTTATGCACTAGGATAAGACTAACAACGATATGTCTAAGTGAAGGACATGGTAGGGAGAATGGAGATTTGGATAAGCGTATGAGATTAATACTCCTTGAGGATAAAGAATCCAAGATAGGAAGTATTCTTGTTAACTGACACTCTTTGAGGATTGGACAAGTATCCAAGACATGAGTGGTCAAAGAGGACTGGTATTATTTAAGGATTGGGAATCCAAGATAAGAATAGTCCTAAAAGGACACACCTAGTGAACATATGAATGGGGTATGTACCTTTCAGAGGAAGTATGGTGTCTCATGTAAAACATCCCAACATTATTCTCTGATATAAAGAGAGCTTGTCAAGTTACGGATTTACTATGTTGAAAATGTTGGTTATCATGTTGATGCTTAATGATGGCTTATAAATTTGACTCGTCTTATGAGGAATATTTAGTTTGAGTATATCCTTGTACCGGTTGTACAATTATGAATACCTCCCTAGTTAAGAGTGAGTGTTAGAAAATGTAACTAGTTTCAATCTTCATAATTTTCATTTTACTCATGTCATTATGTATATCTTATGTTATAAGAAAAAGAAGAAAGAAAAATATTTTTTAAAGTATGGGTTTCATGCTTCTTTTTGTTGGTCAGCTAGGTCAAGCATGCTCTTCATTCTTCTAGGGTTTTTCATGTCAAAATAATATTTTTCTTGAATCAAAAGATTCTATCATTTATGTAAGACCATTTTAGGCAACTTGTAACATGTAAAATATATTATTTTTAGTCTAGAAAGTCGTTGTGAGCCTCTAAGCACAAGTCATCCATACTAGAAGAAATCGGCTCAGTTTGAGGCTATTCAACCTCATGAGAAGGTTATCTACAAGAAGAACTTAATCTCATTCGGAACACACTTTTTCGGTTCGATCATAAGTAAGAAAGGCGAATAAAAGTAAGCGAAGAACTAGAAGAAGAAAGAACCTTAAGGAGAAACTGAAATATGATCTTTGTGACTATGTTTCTCTCACAAATGCAAAGTATCTAAGGTTTCAATTGTTGCTACAAGGTTGAAATTGCAGACCTAACTACAAGTATGAAACTTTACAAGAAGATCAAGGTTTGAAGCCAAAAGTCTAGAGGAAAAGGAGTAAGCTAATGCGAAGGAAGGAGATCTATATTTGGTCTCTTCTACCCACACATGTGTTAGGGTTTCGCTATTGCAGGGCTGGAAGTTGCGAGACGAGATTGCAGATCCGAACTAGGGGCCAAAGTTGAGACTTGAAGTAGGTTGAA
>APFE030009419.1:1518-16438 GCA_000404065.3 Pinus taeda
AGGTGACCTCGTACTGTATGCACTTTAATTTCAAAAGCATTAAAAGCTGTAGTACAACAAATCTAATTCCTATCAAACGCTTACTCTGCGTTACAACAGTCTTAAACTATTAAGAAATGAAATGAAGTTGAGTAAAGGTAACAAATCTGCAGAAAAATGATGGCTGTTTGTAACAGAGGACCAGGACCCTGTCCTCAGAATAAGGACGTCCAGCACCTGCCTCCGTGACCAGTCACCAATACACACTAAAAATCCTATTCACCGGTGACACACTTCTCACAGTGCCAATCGATTAAAGGAACATCGTATCAGCAAAAAGGAAATATCAGAAGCAAGGCTAAACATGTACAGAAATAACACACACTTAACAAGAAAGGAATGGGTGAATCTTGTGAAGAAGGTGGGCCCTGTCCCTCTCACAAGATTCCCCTGCACACAAATACTAAGTTAAAATGCTCAGAACAATGCTTTATTCATCTGCCAAGAGTTCAATTACAACAGAGGTTCCGGCCTTCAGCACTACAATATTCCTGTATCACATGCTAGTCTTTCAACTGTAGATGTCTCCTCTTTATAGAGGAGACATCTATTACAATAGATTGTCCTATAGTTTAATTCTTCTGTACAAAAATAGGAAATTAATTCCTGTTACAGCATACTGTTACAACAATGTATATCTTTGTCGTCCTTGGTTAATCGGATCTTCCCGTTGTTGCAAAATGGGTGGTCTTCGTCTATCTCCTCGGGGTCCTTGTGCTATCCTTGGTTATTCTGTTGTTGTTGCTGATTTGGTAAATCTTAATCGTTCCTTAAAGTGCTTCATGTTGTTCCTAGTGTTCCCGCGTCTGTGACTAAATTGGCTGATCATGCTTTATCATCATCGGCCGAGTATAGTCTTGCCAGCTTCAGACAGTTACTGTTTCATCTTTTGCAAATTAAGACTTTTCCTACTTTAGTCAGGTGTTGCTTCTGGTGTTGCAGCAACTGCACAGTTGTTGTTTCTGGTGTTACAGCCACTGTGAATTATGATTCTGTGGACTTTTAACAATTCCAATCAATTGTCAGTGACTTAACCAATTTCTAAAGATTAATTGTAAAGATAACATGAATATGTGTTGAATAATTAAACATATAGCAAATGAGGAGAGTTACTTCATACCTTGGGATGATGAGGTCAAAAATGATATCAAGGGTTTCTATTTATAGGCTAAAAAGGGTAATATCATAACAAAATGTAAGGTCAAAAGTAGACAATACAGAGTCCTAACAGTTAGTTTTCTCACAACAACATCATAGGTTAGTATTTAGCTATGACTCTTTCCATCTATCCAGTTAAAAATCATAGACATATAGCTATCATCTTTTGCCCAACTATCAATATGGATGAACTCGCAATCATTTATAAATAGTTGATCTTCACGGTTAAGAAGATTTGACTTTCGCCTGTAACATGAAATAGTAAAATTTCAATTAATTTGTACATAAATGATTTTTTTAACATTAATCAAATATACATTTTAAACATCTTACTATGTAAGTTGCATCCTTGAATTTGTTTTCTCCTTGAAGCTTGACAATAACATTGCCAATTGTGTGTTTGAATAAAATGCACAAATCTCCATAATGGTGATGACGTGACTTCTAGAAATCCCGCAACCACTTACTAAGAGCTTGATAAGTGAACTGATCTTGGGTACGAAGGGAAGAGGCGATGGAGTCGGAGCGCACTGCGGCAAACCGCGAGGGTTTCGGTTAGGGCACCAGAAACCCTAACCCACCAGGCCTGAGACTTCCGCGTATCTGTGGTTACCGCGATCCTGTTTACTGTTGGACCTGTCCCGACATTCCACGTCTACCTGTCATTATCAACATGGCATCCGTTACTGTCGGCGATGTCATGGAAACGGGCGAGGAGGTCGATTACGCTGAAGACCCCCTCCAATCTCAGGTCATCTTCGACCGTCCGTCCTTCCTTCCGCCGATTTCTGGTTTTTCGCCGCTACCTCCCTTACATCCCTCCCCGGTTGTCACTATCCCGGCTCCCTCCCCCTCACATCCACCCGAGGGCTCCCTCCTATATGACTCACCTGGTCTCGACCTCCCCCCGCTGTCCTTGGGCACCCTTCATTTCCTGTCCTCCGTTATTCCCCCATCGCCATCCTTCGACCCTCACCCTCCGTCCTCCTCCTTCCTTGCTGCGGCATCGACTGGACCACCTCTCTCGTCGGGGAATGGGCCTTCTACCCTTCGTCCTTCCCCCTTTGGAGTTTTTGAGACCCCCGTTGTTAGGGTCTGTTCATCGAAGGCTTCCCCCCTGGAATTCTCCTCGGATCCCCTTGCGGATCATCCATCAGCTCCGCGCTCAGGCAAGAAGAAGAATAGGTGTGTCAAGGCCACTTCCAGGGATATCTCCATTCGGTTCGGCGAGACTTCTGCCATTGGGGAAGCAGCAAAAATGGAAAATACCATTTTGGTCGGGCATGTTCATGGACGCGCATATTCTGCTACCCGGCTTACCCTCTGGGTAAAAGAGATTTGGGGGGGTGTCCTCAAAGAACTCCCAGAAGTGCAGGTCCTCCCCCACGGATGGTTCGCACTTCACTTTGCTAAGGAGAATTATGCGGATTTGGTTCTGGCCAGATATTGGCACATAGAGATGGCGCCGATGTTGCTAAAAAGGTGGAGTCCCCTCTTTGATCCTGATCACGAGCAGATTGGGGCAGGGCCACTATGGGTTCAGCTCCTCGGCCTACCTCTCCAGTACTGGAATGAAGAGGTTTTCATGCGTATTGGAAATGCTCTAGGTACATACCTGGACCATGATAGATCTTATGTTGAGTCCAGAAGCAGAACTCTGGCCCGGATTTTGGTTCATCTAGATACCCGAGACGGTTTAGAGGAAAAGATTACAACTTCACTGGGGCAGATATACTCAGATTCAAATCCTCGACTACGAAGGAGTGCCCTTCAGGTGTCGTCGCTGTCACAGGGTGGGACATCTATTTAAGGAGTGCCCTCTTAACAAAAAACAAGAGGAGGGCCCGGGGACATCCACCACTCCTTCGAGGCCTATATCTCCAGCTGCTCATTGCACCCCGGCTTCAGGCGTCCCCTCCAGATCTCCCTCACAGGCTCCTGGATCGGCGCAAGGTACCGCTCAACCTCCGATCACCAGAGCTCGGGCGGCCTCCGCATCCACGTCTGCTCCGGGTATATCTCTTTTCCCTCCTTTGTCTAATTGCACTACTGGTTATTTCACTCACTCTCCTTCACTATCCGTGGTGCATTGCACTATTCCCTCTTCTCCGGTTATTGCCCCCTCCATTCCATCCACTCGCATGGTATCATCGCCTCTCTCATCTCCATCATCATCTGGGGGTGCATCTCATAAATACAATCTCCGCCCTCGCCCTCACTCAAATGGCTCCCACTTAAAGATTGCTGGGCTTGGCATCACTTCCCCCAGCCTGATACCATTATCTGCACGGGGTCGAAAATCTCACCTTACAAAGGCCATCCGAAAAGCGGGTGCTAAGGTTGCCTCTAGGCGACAATCCACTATTGTTGGGGTTCTTAGAGCGATGAACACCCCATGCAATCTACCCCCATGAAGTGCTTATCCTTCAATTGCAGAGGCTTAGCTAGTGCCTCCAAGAAACTAGCCCTCAAAAGGATGATCACTTCCCTGCCTGTTGACATCATCCTCCTCCAGGAAACCCTAGGTCCCGCAGACTCTATAACGACTGCCCTATCCTCCATTGCTCCGGGTTGGCTCTTTTCGGCTTTGGACTCATTGGGACGTTCGGGGGGTCTTGCTATTGGATACAGCCCTGCTTCTATCAAGGCTCTTGGGACTTGGGGAGGGCCTGGTTTCCTGGGACTAGACCTCTTTTCAGCAGACCTGGGCACTAACCTCCGGGTTATTAACATTTATGGTCCTTGCCAACAAAGGGAAACATTTTGGAATCGCCTCTTGAACCTGCATATTCTCTCGGCAGAGAATATTATTATTGGAGGAGACCTCAATTTTTCCCTGGGATACAGTGAATCCTGGGGCTCATCTGCACAGATCGACCCAATCACTGGGTTCATGACTAATCTTCTGGAGCGACATGACCTAATTGATGTCCCCATGATCAAAATTCTCCCCACCTAGAGGAACAGACGCATCGGGGAAGCAGCACTGGCTCGCAGATTGGATAGATTCATTATGAAGGGCACTATGTTTCGACAGCTACACTTATATAAGCAATGGGTGGGATCTGGTGGTATTTCGGACCACTATCCTATCTATCTGGAGCTATCGGGGCCCAAAAAAAAGCCAAAATATCCCTTCAAATTCAACCATGGATGGTTACAGGACCCCTCCTACATCAATCTGGTCAAGGACTACTGGACACAGAATCCCATAGATTGGGTGGACTCACTGGCAAAAGGATTCTGCATGAATTTATCCCAGCTAAAGCATATGTCAATCGAATGGGCCAGATAGAAGAACAAACAGGATAATACTGCCCTTGTGCACATTGAAGCTAAAATCCTCTCCCTCACTGATGAAAGAGGTTTGGGCTTCATTACTGCTGCAGACAAAGAACACCTGGTTGAGCTCGAATCACAAAAACAAAAAATCCTAAGGGAACGGGAGGAAACCATCAGGCTTCGGAGCAGAGCCACATGGCTAAAAGTCGAGGATGAAAACACCAGGTTTTTTCATAACTATGCAAAGGGCAGGAAGGTTAAAAATACCATATGGAGTCTCCCCACTCCTGATGGAGATGTAGCTGACACCTTCACAAATCTCTCACAGATGGGATCCTCCCACTTCAGGAATCTTTATAAACAACTCCAGGCCACTTCCATTGCTGAGATCATCAATATTGCGGGTCGTTTTCCCAGATTTGTTAATGAGGATGAGGCAGATCATCTCTTTGACCCTGTCTCCCCTGAAGAGCTAGAGAGTACTATCAAATGGTTCAAGAAAGACCGGAGCTCGGGGCCGGATGGGTGGACCATTGAATTCTACTTTGCATTCTACGAGCTTATCAGCAATGATTTATTAAGGGTGATTGAGGAATGCTGCGAGACGGGCACTATGTACAACGCCATCAACTCCACCTTTATCGCCTTGATCCCCAAAACAGATTCTCCGTCCTCCTTTGATGACTATCGTCCCATCTCCCTCTGTAATGTGCTATACAAGATCATTTCTAAAATCATTGCTAATCGTATCTTCCCTATTCTTTCACTTCATATCGCTCCTCATCAATTTGCTTTCCTAGAACACCGACAGATCCATGAAGCTGTTGGAGCAGCTCAGGAAGCTCTTCATTCTATCTAGACCAAACACCTGAAGGCAATCATCCTCAAGATTGACTTAGCAAAATATTTCGATCGCGTCAGTTGGCTCTATCTCAAAATGATCCTTATTCATCTCGGTTTCCCCCAAAATTTCATTTCCTGGATTATGGCCTGCATCACCACCTCGACCTTCAGTGTCCTGATAAATGGCTCGGCTTCCCAGTTTTTTCATTCTGAGCGCGGACTGAGACAGGGTTGCCCCCTATCTCCCCTCATTTTCTTGATTGTCATGGATGCCTTGAGTCGGCTTATCGACTCAGCTAAAAGAAATGGGGATTTCAGTGGCCTTAGGATTACTGATGAATGTTCCCTTACCCATCTTCTCTTTGTGGATGATGTTATGATCTTCCTGGATGGCAGCATCAGAGATTCACGGTCTTTCTCAAACATCATCAATCTTTTCTCATTAGCCACTGGTATGCTTGCAAACCACTCCAAGTCATCTATCATCTTATCCAGAACCTCCATCCATGAATCTCTCCTTGCACAACAGTGCTTTCCATACTCCATCCATCCACTTGATCATGGTCTAAAATACTTGGGTTTTAGAATAAAGCCCGTCAGCTCAAAGATCACTGACTGGATCTGGCTAGTGGCAAAATTGGAGAAGCGACTCAACATATGGAGCCACCGATATCTCTCCAGAGCAGGCAGGCTTGTCTTGGTAAAAGCTGTGTTGGAGGCGACCTCGATATACTGGATGGCATTAGCCTGGATTCCAAGAAGTATCCTGGCTAGACTTCAACAAATCTGCAACAGGTACCTTTGGAATGGGAATCAGGAAAAGCGCATTTTTACTTGGGTTGGTTGGAAGAAGATCGCCATCCCCAAAAAATGGGGAGGATGGGGGCTAAAAGATCTCCCCTCTTTTGCGCAAGACTTGCTGCCAAGATGGGGTGGACTCTTCTTACTGGCAACAACCTATGGACCTGCATCTCATACCACAAATACATCTGGCCGCACAATATTCTGGATTGGGTTCGCCTCCCCACCTGGCCAAAAACAGGGATATCCTCTGTTTGGAAGGCTCTCCTAAACTCTCTGCCTCTCATCAGGGATAACCTGGTTTGGAGGGTCAACGATGGATCTCTAGCTTGTATCGGCATGGACCCTTGGCCGGGCTGTGGAGGTAGACATATTTTACCAGATGATCTCATACAACATCTTCACTCACAAGCGATAAGAGTTCTGGCAGACATTGTTGATCCACAAAACTCTTCTATATTTGAACAGCGCTGGAAATCAGCTCACCAAATTAATCTGCCACCTGTTTGGCATCAGGATTGGATGGATTACATCACTGCTTTATCGAAAGCTCATATAAGGATCAAACAGGGACCGGATGAACTTATGTGGCATCTCTCTGGAAATGGTATATACACCCCTAAGTCGGGATACCTTGCTCTGATATCGCACAAAATCCCGGACGCGATCTCTTTTTGGTGGCAGACTGTTTGGAAACTCATAGCTCCTCCCAGGAAGAAATTATTTTTTTGGTGCATCCTTAAAGGAGTTGTTCCTACGGGGGACTATCTAATGCACCGTGCAGTATACGGGCCGACCTGGTGTACCTTCTGTAAACAATCATCTGAATCCTGTATCCATCTATTCTTACTCTATCCAGCCATATCCGCAATCTGGCAAGCCATATCAACTTCGATCCTATTCACAGGTAAATGGGAGAGTCACGATATTAATCATGCATGGGAATCCTGGTTTTATAACCACAAACTTTCAAAAATCCAAAGTTTGCCTGTCATAACATGCTGGTACATATGGTTAGCTCGAAACCGGATGATTTTTGATGATAAACCGCCTAACTGGCCGCACATTATCTCTCTTATTACTGCTGCATATAATTCGTTGCCTGACCCGCCTCAGCCTAGGAATAGACGTCCGCGCGACCCTCCACCCATTGACCATAGCACTCCCTGGGCCTTCTTTGACGGCTTGGCACAACAGCAAGGATGTGGGGGAGGTTTTCCACTCTTCAAAAATGAACAGCATTTCTACAAAGTCAAGTTGGGATTGGGACCTGGCACTAACAATTTTGCTGAGATCATCTCTCTTCGTCATCTCTTGCATTTTGCATTGGGGCACAATTGCATGCATATACATATTTTTGGCGACTCAAACATTATCATTGATTGGTTCAACAATATAACAGAATGCCACACACACACCCTCAGGAACATTTTGGAGGAAATTAATATACTGAAGGCTCAATTTATTGACATCTCTTATCAACACATCTACAGGGAACACAACAGCAGCGCTGATCAACTTTCCAAGGAGGCCACGTCACTTCCCAGAGGTGAGTGGTTGATACAGGCGCAGCGAGGCGCAAATTACTATCAGTACTATCATCGACCATATACTGATGCACACTACCATAGGGCGGTCAGCCCCTGAGATATAGTTACAACTTTTTGATACTTTTTGAACAATGTACATAGTTTTCTGAACAGATCATACTTGATGCCCTGCGTGGCAATATGTTTTTATTTTCATACATATTACAGATAGTTTTTATAAGGAACATCCTGCGAGATGATTCATTTTTTATTATCTTTTGAACTAGATATAACAGATATACATCTCTCCACATGTCAGAGAAGAACATACTGCATATGCAAAAGCATCTACAACATGTAATTTTTCTACTTTTCATGAAAAATTACGATTTTTCCAGTGGGAAAAAAAAAGAGCTTGATAAGTATAAGGGTCGCTATAATAGTCAATGTTTGGAATATTGAAACCATGGGAAATATCTGCAATAACTATGTCATAATCCCTTTTAGGTATGATTTTAGCAATGTCTTTATAGTCGCCATGTATTACTTGATATTTAATAGTGTCTAGCCCATTCCAAATGAAATGAGTAAGAGTCAGATCAAATTCAACATTCTTAAGACGTTGCTTCTTCAGTCTTTCGATCTTTATTTTTTCAATAAAGGTCCTGAAACTATCTGGTGCTCCATTATCATCCTTCTTCATCTTTTATAAAATAAATAAATATATGTGTAAGTTATAAATTAAAAATAATACACAGATGAATAAAAATGAATGTATAAATCAACATACCTTTTTAAATGCAAGATAAATTTTTTTAACGTTGATGTAGAACTTGAATCTGGATAGTTGCGTACAACATCATCCCAACTATCTTCATTCAACAATTTAACCATTTGTTCTTGACTTTTCATGTAAACTTTGTGACTGCATAGATAAAGTAAAAAAAGTTAATATAATGATATGTATAGCAAATACTACCAAGAACAATATGTTATATTTAAAAGAAAATTATAATCTAGAAATAAATAAAAATAATTCAACAAACTTACTTTTCAAATTCCTCAGACATTTCTTCCAATGATAATTCCCCTAACTTCACACGAGATAATATTGCTTTGACAAGTTTTTCATCCTTCACTCCTTGCAATTCTCTCCAAGGTGTGATAGTCATATCTTCTGGAAGCTGCTTCATTTCAGGACCTGATTTACTATTGCTACATATCAATGGCTTAGACTTTTTGACCTTCTGGTTTTTAATGCCAATGTTCTCCCACATGCTAAAAATCTCATTAATCAACTCCCATATCTCTCCAGTTCTAAATACCAATTGGAAAATGTTATCAACACCTCTAAATTTGTTGCCTTTGCCGCCTTTTGAATTGATTTTCTCTTCAATTTGATAGCCTATTTCCATACAACATTCATTTCAGAAATCTACAGTAACATTTATCCTATCCCCACCACATTTTTCTTCAAATTCACAATGAATAAATCTAACCCTTTGGATGAAAGTCATAGACATCCTATATTCATTATCTGAATTATGATCCCATGCCACTAACATTGCTTCTGTATCTGATAAACCAGCATAAATGATACATTTCATTGTTTCAAAACGTGGGTTATTGGGATATTCCTCCATCAATTGTCTTTGAGCTTCTACAGAATAGTTCCCCCCAAGCACATAATAATTGTATTCAAAACATTTTGACTTATCAAATGCTTCTTTGTTGGGAACTTGAACTGGATCAACAAGAAGCACATAATTAACCACATGAGCATATGGATTGTACCTCATCAATGTTCTCAAGTTGTGAACATGCAGATGGTGTGGCTTTCTGATTTGATATTGACATTGTCCTTCACTTGCCTTATAGATTTGTCTGACATTAAGCTGAAATGTATGACCACCATCAATTAAGTTTCTCTTTGTCAAGTTCTATCGAATGGAATTTTGTTTTGTTTTGATAATGCCATCCTCTAAATCAGCTCATGGTGTAATGATTTCTCTGCTTTCTTTTGAACTTTCACTAAGTTCTTGACTGTTGGTAATGATTATTTCAAAATGTTCAACTTTACTTTTCTTCTTCATAACATTCTCATTATTAACTGTAATAGATTTATTCTTGGGCATTGTTACTTTTGGTCTTTTATGGCTCTTCTCAATTCCAATGCCATCCTCAGTGACGACAACATATTCTTCATTGCCAGTTTCAACTTCCTCATCTTCAAAAGTAACTTGTCTACCCTTGCTAGATTTATCCACTAGAGGTTTTTTTTCTGATCCCTTGGATGTGGTTTTGTAGCATCATGAATTACTACATTTTGCTTGTTTTCCATATCTTCTTCTGACACTGAGTAGAAACTGCTGACAACTTTCATAATATGATGCTCTATGAAATGAATGCCTCCCAACCTAATTGAACAACTTTCAACAAAATTCTGCGAAACAAAATATCATATGTCAATAAAAACAAAGTTAAAAAATATAGTGAGATAGTTACAAGAACACAAAACACAAATATAAATAACAATACTTACGATATTTTGTTTCATCTCATTTACGATTTGTTTACACAACTTTGTAGATATTTCTCTCGTATCATACAATGAATGATAACTGGTATTTAATCCTTTCATGTGGCTTGGGCGGTTTTGTAAGTATGTAAACAACTTCATTGTTCGGTACCGAACACGTTTATGACTCTTTCCATCACGTCATAAATTCCATTATCATTAGTTATATCAACATATAGATATATTTTCACATTTTGGCTTTCTCTTTCTTTCACATACCAGACTTTTGATGGAAGTTTCACTTATTTTGATTTCTTCCGGTATCAAATCATCTTTTTATCATTTGAGGCACTTGAAAGATTTGTAGTCATCAATTCAGGTGTGGTTCATTTACCAATGTTTTTTGAAGATCCACCTTTAAGAGTCTTTGGTCCAGAAATATTCATAGAAATCTTCTTTGATGCCATTTTCCTGAAAAAGAATATAAACACATAAATCAGTAAATGACAAAAACATAGTAACTTAAATTAACAATGAAAACGATAAATCATAAATCATAACAATTTCGAGAAAAAAAATACATCACCCTGCCGCCACACCTTGAAAATTGGTTAACTAACCAAGCTGGTCGTTGGGTCTGGCCCCCTAGCCCACCTTCGTGGCCCAACCACTGTCCCCCGCCCATCCCCGGCCCGCGTGGGCCATTGGGGTGGCACGGGGGGGCGCTGCCTTGGAATCACCCGCCACCTCGCAAGGGGGCGGGTCGTCGGGGTGGCGCTAAGGCCCCCCCCCCCCCCCCCGTCACCCGGTTTCCGTATCACGTGGTGGCGGCGATTCCCGGAATCGCCTGCCCCCCCGGCAGCTCGCCGCGGGTGGCACAAGGGGTGTGATCGCCCACCCACCCGGGCGTGGGCGAGCCGAGTGGTGCGGGTGGGGCTGCCAACGCCCCCTGCGGGGGCGAGCCGCGGCTGGCACGAGGGTGAATACCCCGCCACCTTGCGGGTGGCGGCCGCAGGGTGCGCGGTGTGGCTGCCGCAACGCCTCCTGCAGGCAGGGCCGCCGTGGTGGCGCGGGGGGAGCTACTGAACTCCCCCCACGCCCCCCGCGGGCTGACATGTTGTGGCGGACAGCCGGGTAGACATCCCCATCACCCTTAACCTACGAGCTCATTTGGCCGCCGTCAACATTACTGGACCCGTTTGGCCGCCGTGAGCTTTACCGTGCCCACCATGCCCACTGCGGACGTAGTGGGTAAATTTGGTCCGCAAAAAGTTCTATTTAAAAAAAACAAAACAAAACAAAACAAAACAAAACTTCATTAAACTTATTTAATATTAAAATTTGCAAGGAAAAAAATTAGCTAACCTTTCAATTGCGAGAATTCTCCGTTGAATATGTTGTTGATAGCAATGTAGTTTCTCCACAAATTTGCTCAGTCTTTTAACGAATCTCGGAAAACCTTGATGTGATGTGAGTAATAGTGATAATGAAATTTATTATATAGGTGAAATTATGGAGATGTTTTAACGTATGGTTAATCTGGGATTAATTTGTTTAAAAAAAATATTAACATGTTAATTTTTTTATGGTAATATAAGAAACTATGATAAAGCGAATATTATGGAATTGTTTTACAATGCGATGAATGTGGGATTAATTTGTTTTAGAATGTAAAAAAAAAAAACATTCAATTGTTTAGTAAATATTATATAGTTTAACTATTAAAATAGTTTAGGTAAAAGTTTTAATTTACAATTTTAAATTTAAATATTTATTTCATAAAAAAAAATTAGTTAACATTTTTCAGTGAATTGTAGAATAAAATTGTGAAGGGAAATACATGAAACAAAATTTTTGGAAGGAAATATTTTGGTGAAACTTTTTGGAGGGCATTCTCTAAGCTTTATAATATCTTTAGGAGAATTTGCATTTGTATCATTCAACCTCTTCTATTTGAAATGGAATGATTCTCTTGATAGTGAAGTTTCGCTTTGTAAAGCATCAACATCTTCATCGCGTAACAACTCTAATCATATTGATGAATATAACGGAAATTCTTCCACTATGAATAGAAAGTCAATTTTTCCACTTAGTCCTAATCCTAATGACTATGAGAGTAGCATTGATGAAAGAGGGGATGAAGAATTTCAAATAAATAAAGAGTCACGGATTCCACTTAGTCATAATCCTAAGGATTATGAGAGCAACAGTGATGAGGAGCATGATGAAGAATTTCAAACGAATGGAGTGTCACGATGTCCAATTAGTCCTAATCCTATGGACTATGAGAGTAGCAGTGATGAATAGCATGATGATGAATTTCAAAAGAATGGAGTGTCATGGTGTCCACTTAGTCCTAATCCTATGGACTATGAGAGCAGCGGTGATGAAGAGCATGATGATGAATTTCAAAAGAATGGAGTGTCACAGTGTCCACTTAGTCCTATCCTAAGGACTATGAGAGCAACAATGATGAAGAGCATGATGACAAATTTCAAAAGAATGGAGTGTCAATATGTCCTCTTAGTCCTAATCCTATGGACTATGAGAGCAGCAGTGATGAAGAGCATGATGACGAATTTCAAAAGAATGGAGTGTCACGGTGTCCACTTAGTCCTAATCCTAAGGACTATGAGAGAAACAGTAATGAAGAGCATGATGAATAATTTCAAAATAATGGAGTGTCACGGTGTCCTCTTAGTCCTAATCCTATGGACTATGAGAGCAGCAGTGATGAAGAGCATGATGACGAATTTCAAAAGAATGGAGTGTCACAGTGTTCTCTTAGTCCTAATCCTATGGACTATGAGAGCAGCAGTGATGAAGAGCATGATGACGAATTTCAAAAGAATGGAGTGTCACAGTGTCCACTTAGTCCTAGTCCTATGGACTATGAGAGTAGCAATGATGAAGAGCATGATGATGAATTTCAAAAGAATGGAGTGTCACGGTGTCCACTTAGTCCTAATTCTAAGGACTATGAGAGCAACAGTGATGAAGCGCATGATGACGAATTTCAAAAGAATGGAGTGTCATAGTGTCCTCTTAGTCCTAATCC
The DNA here is from genome assembly GCA_000404065.3 of Pinus taeda. Lineage (NCBI taxonomy): Eukaryota > Viridiplantae > Streptophyta > Pinopsida > Pinales > Pinaceae > Pinus > Pinus taeda. Next base: position 14,747 of record APFE030009419.1, read on the forward strand.
TATGGACTGTGACATCAGCAGTGATGAAGAGCATGATGACAAATTTCAAAAGAATGGAGGGTGTCCTCTTAGTCCTAATCCTATGGACTATGAGAGCAGCAGTGATGAAGAATTTCAACTGAATAGAGTGTCACAATGTCCACTTAGTCCTAATCCTATGGACTATGAAAGCAGCAATGATGAAGAACATGATGAAAAATTTCAAAAGAATGAAGTGTCACGGTGTCCACTTAGTCCTAATCCTATGGACTATGACAGCAGCATTGATGAAGAGCGTGATGAAAATTTTCAAAAGAATGGAGTGTCATGGTGTCCTCTTAGTCCTAATTCAATGGACTATGAAACCAGCTGTGATGAAGAGCGTGATGACAAATTTCAAAAGAATGGAGTGTCACGGTGTCCACTTAGTCCTAATCCTATAGACTACGAGAGCAGTAGTGATGAAGAGCATGATGAAAATTTTCAAAAGAATGGAGTGTCACAGTGTCCTCTTAGTCCTAATCCTATGGACTATGAGAGTAGTAGTGATGAAGGACAAGATGAAGCACTTAGTCCTAATCCTAATGACTATAAAGGTAGCAATGACAAAGGACAAGATGTAGCATTTTCAGTAAGTAAATAGTTACATTTTTGACGTTGTCCTAATTCTATGGACTATGAGAGTAGCATTGACAATGCACATGAGGAAGAATATCCAATAAACATCGAGTCAAATTTTCCATTCAGTCCCAATTCTAAGGACTATGAAAGTAGCGTTGAAGAAGGGGAAGATGTAGAATATCCTCCAAGTCAGTATTTGAAAAGCATAGCTGATCATAGTGTGGATAACATTCCTCTTAATGATGATGAAAATGCTTATACAAATGATGATCCAATGATAGATATCTTGCCAAGAAATATTGTATCGAGGAGTAGGAGCATACCTTTTCATATCAATCCAAGATGTTCTAGTTATACAAGAGGTAGAGCAGAATATCTGACGAGAATAAGTTCTATCAGCGCTCTCATTTCAATTGAATGTTGTCAAAATATTGCTTGAAACATATGGATTTCAATTTTGCATTAGAGAGAAGGAAGAGATATTTGTCAATGAATAAAATCATGCAAAATTCATATTTAGTTGGGTGCATGCAATTTACATTGTCAGGTTATGATTATCATATTGGGTCTTTATTTATCTGTAGAAATGCTTTCAAAATGTTCATTCGATGGGGAATTTTTGTCTCTTGAGAATTCAAGAAAATTTGTAAAAGGATCCCACATTTTATTCAGAAGTACGTCATAAACGACAGTTTGGGCCATTATCAAATACTGCAATGTCATGGATGAAAGATTTCTTTTTAAAGCATGGAGAGTGTATGCCAAATAGAGAGACAATACATACTCCAGATAATTTTTCAAGATGATAAATCTACAACTTATACAAATAATATGCAGAAGGTGCTGAGGGACATGGCCGGTTTATTACATATCAATATTTTGTGAAGGTATGGAAGAAAGAATTCAACAATGTCTGTATTCCTCAGAAGATAAGGATGGGGATTTGCAGTACATGTGCTTCTCTTAAATAAAAAAGGGACAAATGTAAAGGGTCAGAAAGAGGTAAGCATTCAAAACTTTAACTTTTAAAATTGTATAGTCATCAACTATGAAAACATATTTCTTAATGGCTTTCTTTTATGTTGTGTAGAT
>APFE030009425.1:0-10011 GCA_000404065.3 Pinus taeda
GGCATCAATTGCCTACACAGGAAGTCTGGAATAGTTTGATACAATTACTGCTAAACCAAAGCCAGTAATTATGTTTTTTCCATTTGAAATATATAAATTGTCATGCACAGGAAAATATGGATATATTAGCATGTATGCAGAGAGAGGCTGAGCCAACTCAGCACAACCATTCGGCCACCACAGCAGCACTGGCAGTCACCGGTGACAGGGCCGAAAAGCTACAGGAGGACAGAGCTGCACGGACACGTCATTTAGCAGTTATAACAAAGCATTCAACCGACTCAGTGAGCTCCAAAGGTCGGAATCTTCTGACAGGAGTAAAGAGCATTTACGTTGTATTAAAGGCTGTAATAACTTCTTATCTACTATTTCTGTACGAGTTAATAAAGATATTTTATTTCTCAGATTACTCAATGCCTGAGATATTTTGTATGAAACACTTCTATATGTTCCCCGTCGCATGAGATAACAGAGACAAACCTTAAAGAGAGAGCCCTCTCTGATTACAGTTGGGCTAGAAGCTGTAATCCAAAGATTGGTTAGTGGTTACCCCAGCCGTATTCCCTTGGGAGTCAAGGGGAACAACCTGGGTGTTAACAGACTCAATACTGCAACTCTACTAAAATAGCCTTCAGACCTTCACGAAGGTCTACTATCAGCCTTTGTAGACCCTTATCAGTTGATTTATCCACTTACATGCTTAGATAACAATCCTAAATTAATGTTCGAACATATCTACTTATGGTATTTAGTAAATATAACGGAATTCATCTTAGTCTTCATGAAAGTATTTAACATGCATTTCATACATTTATTAAGACTTATTCAAGAGAATCACACATCATTAGATCAATATTTCATAAACACATTATTCATCCACAACATATATCGTAAATAGAAGAAAATAGAGATAAACATATATACATAGGATTTCTTCGGTAACTTTGTTTATTTATCTTCAATTCATCTTTATAGAATCAAAACTACCCTGCGCACTCAGCTGCGGACTCTACCTAGGCCTTTGTGCACTCAGTTGTAGAGTCTTTCTCTCCTATCTGTCCCACTTATTTTTGCTATCAATTCTCTTCTATTGACCCAATACATCTCATATTATTCCTTAGAATCTCTAATACACACCTATTTATAGCCTTTTACATACAATCCCATGGTCCGCGTACCATGGGTCGATCTCAAAACAACTCAAATTTTACATAAAAAAGGGGCTAAAACCGCTGTGACTTCTAATCATCTACGTGCTCCACATCCACAAATCATGGAGACTTTACATTATTTACAAAAAATACATAAAAAAATTGGGTTATCTTAACCCCAAAACTGACCCAGGGGACCCCATCCCAACATAATTGATGTTAAGAAGAAAAATAAAATTATTTTTTAAAATGCTTGTCTCATGGGTTTCATGAGCAAGGAATTTTATTTTTAGTAATGGATCCCATTGAGAGCCGTTAGGATTGGTCAAAAAATCAAAGAGAGTTAATGTCATATATGAAGGACACTTCTTGCACATATTACATTTTTTTTATGAATCATTAAATGTATAAGGAGGCCCTCCAAGACGAAGAAAAATATCCTCCTACAAGTCAACTACAAGATGGAATAAATAATCTTCACCAAAAGATATGTCGGCTCACCCTCTCTCAAGTTGGCTTATTATGGAAGCTCTAACAACTATAAATAGGGAAACTTGACCTCATTTCAAAGACAAAAATTTGGTGAAGGAGGTTTGAAATCAAGGTGTGCAAATATCACTTAGAGGAGAGTCTAATCATCAACAAAGAAGGGAAGGAAGGAGAATGAAATCCTCTGTATCATTTGGTTTTATGTTTGTGTCTAATTGACCTCACAGAAGTAAAGGGACTATGTCTATTGCCAAAAAGAAGGAAATTTTGCAGTCTTATTGGAAGGTTAAGTCAAGGAGGAAGAAAGGGTATATTACAACCTGAGTTATGAAGGAAGATACATCCTACTAAAAATAAGGAAAAAAAGTCATCGGATAAGGTCATATGCATGATTTAGGGTTTTGGAATTATGGTAAAATATTGCAGACTTAATTCATGGAGGTCAAAATAAGCGAAGGTATGATGCAGAAGAAAGCCGAGGTTGAGGAAAAGTTGAGAAGGAGGAAGGAAGGTTGACTATCATTGACTAACGATCTCATCAAGGAAGCTTTGCATCTTGGTATTTGAGTGGAAAGTAGGTCAAGGGTATTAGTCTTGGCATTCATCAATTGAAGTCTCTATAAGAAGAATAATTTGGTTGGGTTTTCCTCTGAGGTCGAAGAGTTTTTAGCCCTGGCTGATATCCTATATTTTGTGTCCCTTATCTCTTTATCATTTGTGCTTTGATAGTTTTTTTATGAAGAATAACACTATAATAAAATAATTAAAACAATATCATAGTCTAAGAAGTAAAAATCATTCATAAGCAGTTATCAATAGTGAATAAATCACATAATATTAATGCCCTATATTTCTCAACATGGTTTCAGAGCTAAGGTGACTAAGTCAAGGAAGGGAATCCTATGAAGGGACACTCATTGATCAAACCTCGACAAAGGCGTCGAAACAAATATCATCTTGACGTCAAGATCTACAAAGTAAGCATCATAACCCTAGATCATTGAAGAAATCTACACCAAAATAAGTCTTGGGATCATCATCAAGAAAGAAAGTCCAAAACCCTACATTTAATCAAGTTGAAGAGTTCTACAAATCAAGGTAAGATTGAAGTTTATTCATCCAAGAGAAGAAATTCAAGGTCAAGACCATATCATCACCCATCAAATAAGAATTCCCAGGATCCACTCTCAATCATTTTCAAGTTGAAGTATCTTAAAAACTATTCATCCAAAAGAAGCTAGATTGAAAGAGTTGTCATCAATATTCTAAGGCAATGTCTCTCCCATTGAAGCAATATCCTTGCCATTTAATAAATAATCAACAGTTCATCATTGATCTTTATCAACAAATACTCCATCATCAAAGGATCCAAGGGATATCCCTCTCTATGGGATCAATAATCATTATTGAAGGAAATTATCCTCATCAAGGAGAATTTTTATTCTCTATATCATCATCAACATCAAAGAAACAACAAGAAGAAGTAACATCATATCAAGTAATTATATATTTATGTCCACGTCTAAATTTGTCGAAATGTCATTTTGCAAGGAAAGCAACAAATTGGTTGGGCCTTCAAATTATCTTGCAAGGAAGAAAAGGACAAATTTGAATCTTATTGAAAATGAAGTTATGTAACATTTCAAAGGGTCTATCACAAAACCAGGAAAGGAATATGCTCAAGGTATTGCAAATTACATGAAAGAGGAAGTTAGGTCTCAAAGGATTGTTATAAAATCCATCAAGAATCCCTTCATCGCATAGGTATCCAAACTCGAAACTTCAAAATAAATACATGAGAAACTAGTATAGTTGTATTCCATAAGTAGTGCTCCAGAAGTAATCTCATTAAGTAAATAACTCTACAAGTTGAATATGTCAAGGGAACATGGAATATCCTCCTACGTTATAAGGATATCTGAAATGCGAGATCAACTACAAGATCTGGGAGAATTCATGTTTGAAAAGGAAATGAATACAGTTGTACTAAATGCACTACCGGAGGAATGGGGTAACTTTAATTCAAGTATTTATGGAAATAAAGAAGCTAATCCATTCTAGGATCTATGGTCACTGTGCAAGATCAAAGAATCTAGACTAAATTCCAAATTTGAGAAACAGAGCACAAATGAATCCTTATAGTATATACCTGAAATTAAAAGACCCAGAGAACTTAACCGCCTTTCCTCTGAAGCTAGGAAGTTGTTTACGCAGTAGTGGATGATCCAATTGCCTTCTTATATAACATGATTGACTTTTCACATACTCACTTACATGATAGACATGTCACAGGTACACGCACAAGCACACAGACTGAGATGCCCAAGTACATATACCAGACCCACAAGACATGCATAAACATACTCGATCGGACCACACAGACACATCCGACGAGAGTAGAGGTTCATGACAAGGAAGAAGTAAATGAGAAATTTTTGCGACCTTCGATACATATATGTAGGGTTTCTCTCAACGGATATATTGGCCTCCTTTTTTGAATAACGGTTTCAGAGGCAAATTTGTCTCTTCCACAAATGGGAGAGGTGGTCTTTTTAAAAAGGCAGGGATAAAACAATCATGTTTTTCTTTCTTTTAATTTCGATTCATGATTTCGGTTTTCAGTTTCTTTAATCAGTGCGTTTTACTATATTTGATTTAACCATTACTTTTCTAAATTTAGAATAAGTTTCACATGCCCTAGGTAGAATCTAGTGATGAAGTAACCGACATCAAAATTAGAAATGGAATTGTCAGACTGATACCGGTTAGCTAGTGTAACATTTATTTAACGGATATATCGACCTCTTTTCTTGAATAACCGTTCCACGACAAATCTCCTATTTCTTCCACAGATGAGTGAAAAATTTAAAAATTAATGTTACTATCTTTTAGCTATGTTGTGTTCATTATTGTTAACTATTTTTTACTAGTTGTTTTTGAATAATAAAAGCATTATATGGATATCCTTGGAAATTTTCCAAACATTGTATATAGGGTTTCTCATAACGGTTATGTTGGCCTCCTTGATTGAATCATTGTTTATTTTATTTAACTGATTAATCATTTCATATATATACAACCTATTTCAACAGATATATGGGCCTCCTTTATTGAACAACCATTTCCAAAATATTTAAGATTGGTCTATCCACTGTATTAAAAAAAATGTTTGCATGTTTTTTTTTTTAAATTTAGATTTATGTTTTTTTAGTGTTTATTTTAACTCCTGCATTTTATTATTTTACTATGTTATCTAGTTTATTTTAATTTCTGCATTTACCATGTCGTTTCTATTAATTTTGATTTACTATTATTTTTTCAATTTTAGAACAATAACCCAAATTGCTTAACACAATGTGAGTGACAATTCTTTAAAACGATAGAGAGTGACTCCATTAAAAAATAAAAGACCAATTCCCTAATATGTTGGTCTCCATTCCTTATTTAATTGAAGAACTCATATAGTGATTCCACTAATTGGGATTTGATTCCATGATATATGGGATTTGATCCCATAGCATAACATATGGAGTTCAACTTGTTTATCAAAGGCTGATAAAGTGGATGATAGGGTAAGCATGATTATGCATTGGTACAAATCAAATTTTTTTTTTAATAGAACTCTAAACTAAATGAGCATCAATGAAACAAGTAATTGTTACATGATTAGTAATTCAATGTAAGGGAATTTATTTTCAAATCTAATAGATATGATGTCAAATAATACTTTTATTGCAATAAATCTATTACTCATCCAAAGAAAAGTTATCGTATATATGAGTAGTTAGAATACATTATCCAATGGTAACTTGGAAAATGGATATTGTATGAGTAATCATTTAAATGGGATGTTTTTCTTAAGGGCTATATAAAAGAAAAAAAAAAATCTATGTAATTTTCTTTCATATGGATATGAATTTATGATCATTTTGAATATTCATTTAATGAGGATAACAAAGGATGTGAAGGAACCCTTGAAACCTAATGCTTTAATAAATATATGATAGGATGTAATAATATTCTGAACTCTTGATCCTAAATATTAATATGAAGGTGTATCCATGGAAGATACCCCTCAATCTGTGAAGAAAGTCATGCTCATAACAATCAAGGAAATATCATTTAGCTGTGTGAAAATAAATGCACCATTTGCATAATATGAGTATTAATGGAAGGCATCTAGAAAGCTTTTCCTCAAATCCATGAAAAACATATTAAATATATTTATAGTGTAGAGAAGTCAATACGCAAGGAAGATTTAAAAACTTTAATGATATAGAAGTAGATCGTGAAGAGAAAAAATATGACAAAGTGTATGCCATTTATTCTTGTGGTGTTGTTATGTGATTTGATATTGTATCTAATATAAAATATTGTATTCATATGGGTATTGAGAAATTATAATATTAGTTATTAACTACTTTCAACAATGAATGATGGTTCTCAATGTTATAGGATGATTTATTATGGCTAGAAAGTTATTTACTTATTATAAAATCAAAAAGAAATTTTGTCCTTCTATCTTGAGGAGGTGTAAAGTGACATGACTAAAGTGACATGACTATATAACTATATAACTAAAGTGACATGACTATATAACTAATAATATTAGGTTTTCATCACTAGTAATTGATATTGTTTTCTTAGTTAAATATGTTAATTTAAAAGTTGTGCACATTCTCTCTTATTGTCAACATTTAATTCTAGTTTTAAGATTTGTATAACAATGGGAATAGGTTGACCATATTGAGTTATGCATAAAATATTTTTCTCATAATGTTAGATCTTAATATTTTCGATTGTATTTAGATTTATTGATAAATAAGATATATGATTCTTTATCCTATTTCTATTCACAAACAATATCAATATTAATGTTGTCTTGTCCATGTGGAGAAACTATCAACCCAACCAAGAAGCTCCATAATTGATTACATTCGCATTTTGAATTCCCTTAATATAGTATTCATTATGCAAATTAGGTTACCTATCTAGTTATTATAAAATTAAGTTCCATTCAATTGCCAAATCAAAAGTAATCCTAGATTTTAAAATAGTTATGTTTCTTCCATTGTTAGTTTATGCATAAACATGTAATAGAGCTAGAATATCTTGATATCGTGGCTTGAATTCTTGGTAAAACCAATAACTGATGGTTTTGACATATGTATGATTTGAGTTTGAGTAAAAAAATGAAGCCTACTTGTATGAATTGAAATTACAAGATTGCCCCCATCATTGCAAGAAGCCAAATATTATGGTTCTCTCAACAATCCCACAAGGGAATTTTGTCCCCAAGCCAAAACTCTTATTAGAACCTAATATGGCACACCCATTAATGAGTATCATTTCAAATTCTTCTCATTCAAAAGCATGCATGTAAAATTTAAAAGTTCATTAAAACCTTGGCTTCGTTAACTGTTGACCATCATTAGAAGTAGAAATCCTTATGATACTTGTTTGAAGATTACTTGTGCTATAGCTTAGAGATACACCCTTCTTAACATAAAAATATCATGTGAACTTACATGTGAAAAGTATTACAATGAGAAAAGGACCACATGTACAATGTCATTAGTAATCTCATAATTGAATTAAAAGAAATGGCACAATGCAAAAAACATTGAATAGAGAAAGAAACTTTATGTCCAAGGGTGAAAACCTTATCCATTTATACTCTTAGAAAATAAACTACCTTCTTTTACACTCTTAACATCAAACATATTAAACCATGGTGAAATCATAGTGTAGTTGATCAACATAAAGAGAGAAGAAAGAGTCCACACAAAAAGAAGGTATTGAATAAAATTTTTATGATGTACGCCCTATCACCTCCCTTCACTTGTTTTAATAGAATTTATTCACATTCTTGAAATATATTCTTCTTAACAAAACTCCAAAATACCCCATCATAATCCTAGGTGTTGGATCAAAGATTGATATAAATCATAAACCTTTCATATGGGAGAGTTTTTTTTTCCTAGGTGGGTGGGACTACACATGGGTTTTTAACTAATGAACTTAACATCAAGGAGTGCCTTAAAAGTACACCCAATAAACATATATTCAAAATCCCTCTAGGGTGGTGTTGTACTATGTAACAACCCCCCCCCCCCCCCACCCCGCATTTATACAAGTAATAGTAATTAATATTTGACATATAAATAAATGCAAACTCTGCAAATTTTCCTTAAAAACCTAAAAAAAGGAACTCATGGTTGAAGCTCTTATCACAAATTGCATCTCAAAGTTGTCCATGTAACAATTGTTAACATTCCATCGAAAATCCCGAAATGCAATATGTGATGAGGTCCCCACTATGATTTTCTGATCACCACACTTTAATAACACACGATCACACTTCGCAAATCACAAATTTATGGAGCATGCCATTGTGTCAACCCTTAAGAATTTGCGAAATGTGATATTGCGATTCTCGCAATCACATTTCTCATTAACTTCGAATAATGTTATATTGAAAAGTTTGAAAGTTGTGTTGCGCAAATAAAGTGTGAAGCGTGGAGAAGTTACTGAGATTTAATGTAATAATGAGTGTCTTGATAGAGTAATTAATTCCTCAAGGAGAGGAATTGATGTTTTCAAGTTATTTCTAGTTAACACTGAAATCTCATGTAAAATCTTCCCACGATTCAAAGTCATTTCAAAGAACTCTCTTCCTTAATTTCCCTCCATTATGTGTGCTAATATATATCTTTCATTTCAAGCAAGCCTCAAGAGAAATGTGATCGCGAAGGTAATGAAAAATCAAAAGAAGTAGAGAATTACAGAGTCTATTATATCAGAGATGTCGCCTATATTCCTTGATGAGGAGGGACGGCATGGGAAGTCATATACAACAGACTTGAAGATAAGCGTCCTAAAATTACTATCATAGAGGCAAAAAATGACTCAATAAAACCGGTGGGGGTCCAATCCAAAGATGTTGCTTACTCCTTCCCTCCCAAAATAGGAGCAAGAGCGAGAATTCTCCCATACACTCATATGATTAGATGGGTGGTCAAAAATCTCAATACTGGAGACACGCAATTCATGAAATCGAAGATGGAGCTAATGGGGTCCTTCAAAGCTGAAGACCTAAAGAAAATGTATCATATACCTTACCCTCAAGAAATATATGATAAAACATACGTAGCCAACTTCGCGAAGAAAATTGAAGAACCTTTCAAGATGATCCACGGTTGGAGGGTCCTAGAGAAAAAATTCAAATATGATAAAATGAGTATGTATCTTGTAGCTTCTTTGGAAAACCCCTATAACTATGCAGCTTCTATGTTATGTAGGTTATATGGATTACCTAATAATACCAAGTTTTCCGTAGAATGGATTCCTTTAATTAATGCTCCTGTCAATTCCCATATAATGAATTGGCCCACTATCTTATCTTATAACCTAGGTACTACTATTTCTGAGTACCGTCAAAAGAGATCCGCCTCCACAGAGAACCTTCCTCCATTTTATTTCAGTGCCTATATCATGGATGTCATCTATTTCTATACTAAATTTTGAATCATGGGTTGGAAATGGATATTGCAAGGCCCCTACCCCATTCATCTCAACCACAAATAGATTTGGGAATCCCATTATATACCCAATTTTTATAAAATATGTCATGGTCTCATTTTACAATTGCATCAATTTATTTTTAATAAGAAAGTCCCCATGGTTTCTAAAGAATCCACTATAGACCTTCTCGTAGTAGGTAAGTATTTTGCTAAAGAATGTTTACATATATCAGATCTTTTGGTATTACAGGGAACGCGGATGTGCTCCCTTTGTATGTCTCTGACAAGACAATAGTAAGAGAAATAGCTCACTAGATTATGGGAAAAGAGCTAACCAAGACGATAAAAGATAACAGAAAGTCATTATGGCCATCCTTTCCCATTTAATTTTGTTCTTTTTCATTAGAAAATTTCAACCATGCAACCAAGGAATCACTAAGCCTAGAGAGCCTCATGCTCCATACTGAGGAAATTTTATCCAAACAAAATAGTACATAATATTACTGCAGTAAAGATTAATCAATTTATCAATGAGGCTAATGATTATTGGGATCTTTGAGAATCAGCTCAATCATTCAAACAAGCATTGGAATGGGCAAAGGATAATTTGAGTCGTGATGATTTTAAGAAGTTTCACGAACTCGGAAGTCAAAGGCTCGAAACAATTCCATTGCATTTGTTAAGGGTTGATGACAAGCCTACTCCCATTGTAACTATCAGGAATGAGGGACCAAATTCTCGCATAGAGTCTCAAGTGGATATAGGGAAAGCATAGAATACAGGGAAAGTGTAGGACATAGAGAATACAGTGGAACCCAGCAGAAGGTCTATCGAAAAACACGTCATAA
>APFE030009433.1:0-13900 GCA_000404065.3 Pinus taeda
CATATCATTCAAAGACAAAGCACATTGATGTTCAGTATCACTTTGTGAGGGGTATGATAGAAGGAAAAAAGGTGTTGTTGATAAAGGTGGACACTGTGAAGAATAATGCAGATGCATTGACAAAATTTGTGAGCTCAGAAAAGTTCTCTTGGTGTAGAGAAGCAATGGGCGTTGCAAGGTTGGACAATGACTAAGCTCTCATGTGGCCCCCTGTGGAAATAAAACAACAAGTGGGAGAATGTTGGGTTGTGTTATATTCTTTCCAAGACTAGCCAACGGAGTTAACCGAGGGGTTAGAAGGGGGGCGGAGCCCCCCCTTCGTTGCGCCGATTGCGTAGTGAGGGGGGTCACAAGGGGTTTGAGGGGTGCAAGTAACCCCACTCTATGGACCCTATGTTAGGTTGGGTGGACCTACCTATGGTTTTGTGCATGATTTTCGCACATGGTTTTGGATGTGATGGTTTTCGGTCCATGGTACTGGATGCTTCGACATGTATAAATATGTATTGTAATATTGAAAGGAAGATCATGAAAAATCAAGCTCGTAATCCAAATTTTTGGATCCAAAGGGAAATCTCTGTGTGTATGCATTTTATGTGTTATGCTCTCGCATTGTTTATTTTATGTGTTTTAGAATTCGTATGCAGGTAATTTCTGTACGGGGTTAAAACCTACAATATTTCCAATGCAGTAATTGGTGCATTGGTTGGCCCATGTTGGTGAAGGCATGGTTAACAAGAAAGATATACATGAAAACAGGCAAACTAAAAAGATAAAATAGTGAAGATCAATGTACTCTGAGTTTAAAGGTGTCTACAGAAAACAAAATAAAAAAGTGCAGGATAAGCATTCTACAAATGTACCATGGTGTTGTGACACACTGTGTGCAAAAAATAAGCACGTATACTCTTTAAACGTTGACAAACGATAAAACATGGAGAAAGAAGACAACTTGCACTCCACAAGAGTTCTCGTTGTGTACTATTCCTCCAATGCGTGAGCGATGGGATCACCTGATTTCGGTGGAGGATGTGAAATCTATGAACTAGATTGATCTTCCATGCACACAAGAGAGTGATGAGAAGCCTCAAGTGTTTCAACAAATTTCTGATCAGGAGTGGAACTGACCTCAGGACAATGAGGGCCTTACATAACCATCAGTGTAGGCTAAAGTGCTTCAACCGCTTGAGGGGTTTCCACTTCATCAACAGATAGACCATCAAAGACCAGAGGGTTAGAAATATTAATAGCAAGCAAATCAACGTCGTCATTGAATGAAGGGGTACAAAGATCATGAAAACCAGGATCAGAAAATTCAAGACATTTATCGGCATCCTCATGATCTTACGAATCATGTAGATGGGTTGATGAGAAAAAAGAATATTCATCCTCCTTGTTTCCGAAAATGATAGATGAAAGATTGAATGGATTTTCAAAGAAATAATTGTCCTCTCTGCAATGCAATGACAAACTAACATTCAGTGTGTCTTGTGAATGATCGAAAGTAGAAACATCTGGTGATGGGTTTTCACAATGAAAATGAAAAGTGGCAGAATCACAAGAGATGTCAAGATAGAGCGGATAAGTCACGGATAGAAGGATGTCATCCTTCACCGTAGCTTCTTCTTCATATTCCCGCACACACTCATGGTGAATGACAATACAGGTTTCATGCACAACATCAACTCTGTCATTAACCTGATCCTCATGAAAAACAAGTGTGGAGTCTAGAACGAGAGAACACGACACAATACAATCTGGAGGATCAACAAAACACGGGGATGGAGGTTCAAGAAACAAGTCCACGTGACAACCAATAGTCTTGCAGGCCAAATCTATGCAGATATTAAGAGAAGGTGGGGTGGGAGGATGTGACAGTTCAACAGATGTGCGCACACCTTCTCACACCTCGCACTGCAAAGCTAGATCTATTTGATGAGAAGAGGATGGAGAATCACTTGTGACAGCAACCTTGTCCATCTTAGATTTGGTAGCTCTAACACCGAGGTATGCCGAGAGGGGTTCAAATGATTCTAAGATTTGCAAATTCTCGGATATTTGAAGAAGATACTTAAATCTTCCATTGAGAAATTCCCATCATCTTCATTTCATCTTCAAGAAATACAAATGCAAGATTATGAAAGCGTATGTGAAATTGATCAACGGATTCATCAGGTGCTTTCCATAATTCCAAAATTTCTTTATTGAGTTCTTTGCAGTCAAAATGATGGAAAGCATTGTCCACCTCTCAACCAACTGATTAAGAGAGTGAATGTATTTATCAGGCAGTGTGACACACCATTGTAATGGGTGCCCTTCAAGTGTGAATGTGAACAGTGAGAAGGTCATGTAATATTCATGGATTTCATACCTTATAGAGAAATCTATGAAGGCATCTTTGTGTACAAGCCATGTTGCTTCGCCTTCACCTTCATATGCGAAATGTAACAAAAGATTCCAGAGATCCTTTAGGATTTCAAACTCATTTCCATAAGACATACATCTCAGAAGACAAATTGTACAGTTAGTCATGATAGATGTGTGAATATTCAAAACAAGCTTTCAGGAATCAGCTTGTCAGCTGGCCCTCCTTCTAGCGCCAGAAATGTTGACGGTACTAGACCGGCCAACATGTCATGGGATCTTCCTAGTAAGAATCCCCAACTAGTCCTCGGACCATTTGGGATTAGGAGTCCCAGCATTGGGTAGTAAAGTTATGCCTTAACTGTGATAGTGCACAGAGGTAAGCAAGATATCCTTGTCGGAAGCAAATGTGTGACCTTGCAGCGAGTCAAGAGAGATGCATGGGGAGGTTCTAACAGGTGAAGGGGGAAAATAAGTGTATCCCTTAGAAACCTATAATAGTACACAACCTGAAAGGAACACGTGAGTTGAATGACATCCCAAGATGGAAAGAAAAATAATCAACAATCCAAAGTGATGGGTTAAACCAAAAACATGACTTCAACAAGATTCGTACAATCACATATAAAATAGTTCATACACAAATGCGTAAGTTAAATAGCATGCATTGCTAAAGTAACCAAAATAGTCAAAATACAACAACAACATATGCATGAATACATGTTGGCTCTGTTATATTATATAAAATTGAAAGTTCCATCCATACATACAACCACTAGCCCCAACAGTGGAACGTTACAATTAACACTGCTTGCTCCTCCAAAGAGATGTACTCACTTTGCACTGTGGAGAAGCCAAGGCTCGTCACAATACTCTCCAATCCCTTTCTCATAAATGCCTAGCAAAATATTGGCTCCCCAAAATCCACTTCTATGAGTTATCAGTTTTTATATATAACAAAGGGTGGGGTGACCCTTGACATTCCCCTTTGACTCTTGGACTACCCTCATGACTCTCGAACTCCATTACATATAACTCTTTACATTACATATGATTGGTTGCATTTCACTAATGACACTTGGAATTTCACTTTACATTATATTGGATTACAACAGTTACGGCTCATAGTAGTGAGGTGGCTGAGACAACTCATGACACTTTTGACATGTACTAGTTAACTTTGATGTCAATGTCAAGTTTCTATGTTGTTAAGTGATGGATGTGTCATAGAATGTACTTTGTCTTCATCTCTGCATAGCTTGGTGTTGTGGGGTCTTCAATGGTCTTGTTCTTTGCAAGACAGTTCCATGCATTTTTTCTTTCTCTTGTTGTTCAATGTGCTTCGTGTGTACATTCAACTGTGAGCAAGTATTCTAGCATGCACTCCTTCTTCATCCCATTCGTCATCGCACCATGATCCATCAATGTACCTATTCCTGCAATTCACTCATGATGAGACAACATCAAATTCAAAACCTCCTAGCCTAGCATGATGCATTGTTCTCGTGTTTTGGGTCAAGGTGACCAGGAGGGAGGACAAGACACTAAAATTGTGCAGAGCACAGCTCAAACCGGAATGAGAGGCTCCAGAGGACTATCAGGAAAAAGTACACAGACGTGAATGGGAAGAATATTTACGCAATTTGGGACAACAGTGACAGCTACAAGGTGGAACCCAGCTAGAAAAAATTATGCAATTCTCGGAAGAAAGGAAACGCAAGGTGCCTAGGGGAACTGCTGGACAGTTCTGCGCATTTTTCAAGGTGAGGACTGGGCAGGTCACTCGGGGTCTGGCTGGGAATCTGCACATATTCTCTAAGGGAGATAAATTTGAGTAGCAAGGGACATTGGTAGGAAATTTTGTGCAAATTTCTAGAGCATGGCAAGATCGAGCTGTGGGGAACTGCTGGTCACAACTACGCAATTTTGAGGGATAGTACGGGACAGGAAATTGGGGCATTTCTGACATGAATGTGCAGCTTCCAAGATGAGTATAGAGTGGGACAGCAAGGAGAGTGCCAATAAAAACTGCGCAATTTTCATAGGCAAGGTAGAGCAAGCCAAGAGGGGGGTCTTCCAATCAGATATGTGCAATTTCTTGGAACAGTGCACTTCCAGAAAGTAGAGGCCTTACTCACATCTCTGCGCAACTTCTGGAGGTAGTGTTGGGCAGACAACTGGGCATGTCTATGTAGTTTTGGAGCACAACATAGCCCGGCGTCACAATGCAGTTCAGGCTTTTGGTAGACTAGAGGGAGGCTTGATGAGTGATCTTGAAGGAAGCATAGATTGGATCGGACTTGGGGAAAAAAATTTCATAGTTCTGGGAGACAGTTAGCTTGCTCACTTCTAGGATTGCATGACAAATGATAATCCCCATGCCCAAATATGACACCTGCTACATAAAATGAGAACATGAACAAATCTTAAGATCAAGGAGGGGGCTTGAGATCGTCATCTTACCAATAATTGACCAAGGAATGATTGATTACAGGCTCCACAGTAAGCTCTAAAGTTTTCATGTGATCCAAAATTTTGGAGGGTGGTTGTAGCCACTACAACAGGCTATTATGTTTTGTTCAGAACTTTCCCTCAAGCGTCCCCCTTGCTTAATTTTCTTAGTTGTCTTATTTTCCAGGTAATCCCCCCCCCCCCCCATGAATCTTGTATGTAAAATTCCTATGCAAATAACTCACAACTACTAATATTCACCTATGATGCAACAAGTCGCTCCCTTCCTTCCTAGTAGCCATGTGATTCGTTACCTTCTATGAAAGTTTGAGGTTTCCATGTCGAGCCTGTCTTACCCAAATTAGGGTGTAGATTGATCATATATGCAATCCCTACCTTATTTGTAAGGTTTCGACATGACCAATTCATTGAGTGAACTCGACTCACCATCATATTGTAACATTTAGTGTATTGTCTAGTTATAATTTTGAACTCTCTCAGAGTTATATAAATATTTGCATAATGTTACTTACGGTTTAATATGCCATTTGTGCACTAGGACTGTTAATGTTTTAGACTCATTTTTGTGGTGTATGTTTTCCATCGTTTCCTAAGAATGAGGTCATAGATGACTATGTATTACATTTCAATTTCTTTTAAAAATAAGGAATCTATGGTCCTTTATTATTTATATGAATCCCTTGTATTATGCTCGACTCGTCATTGTAATTCTCTTTTGTTTCTTTTTTTCTATTTATAAGTTAAAACATAGTAACTAATGTATAATCAATATCAGAGTTATATCATTTCCCTGCACATTATCCATCACATCCTAAGATATTTATCACAATACTTACAGGATCAACAACATGTTAGTCATCACAACATAGTATATCTATTGTAATATTGACAAGGTCAGCCTCTTTCATTTCCTATACCAATCCTTAATATATAATCTATTTTTAAACATAACAATATGCATCAAAATAATTATAGAATCATCCAAAATATTTGTTAAATCATTCATAGGAATAATTATGCACAAAATTCCTAACCATAATCGATGCAGCAAATCGTACTTAGTGAGCACACTCATCACCAAACCATGAACTTTACCTCCAATTCCCCCTAAGATAAGATTACTTGCCAAGGAGATCAACAACCCCTATTGATCCCTTTCCTACATATTTCATACCTTTCTTCCATGATGGATTTTTCATTTAGCAATGTATGGCTTTTGTGGTCCTTAACATCCACTTTCCTAGGCATTTCGCTCACTTTTATCTCCTAATGTTCTTTAGGCTTATCCCAACTCAGCATCTTTCCCCAGCTAAGTGATTTAATGGATTTTCTCTCTTATCCATTAAATATTATCTAGAACCTTATCTATAATCTTTATCATGGAATAGTTATCTCAGGAAAGAATATCATCTTCAAGTGTCTCAGTCCCAAGTTCTTTCAATCCTATTTATTTACTTAATAAAAATATGTATCTACATAAATATCTCAATGTACTTCATGGATTTTCACCATTCGTACTAACATAATTCAATCTTAAAAAAAAAAAAAAAAAAATTACAACAATGGAGGGATATTACAGTATATGTATACACAATAGAGGCAAGAAAAAACATGGCATTGATTCATACACAAAATATTGTTTAAAAACATATTTTTAATAGTTTTGTGGACCTCTTTATTCATATATTGGTGGTGGTAAGGTCTTGAATGAAAGGTGGAGAGAAACATATACAATTTAAAACAAGACTGGCAACTCTATCATAACTCCATGCACAAATGAATATCTCCAAGCTAAGGATTGTGCTTTAAGAACAACGTAGAGAACTTTAACACGATTGGATTGTTGTAGGAATAGATTTTACTTTGGAATATATCCTCTAATTATATTTTAATAAATATTTATTTTTCCTGCATTACACATCCATATGTTTTTATGTGTTGGATAGGAGGCAATATTTATTACTATTTTGATTGAAACAAAAGACATATATTGACATTGTTACACAAGGATGCCTACATGTATCTATGAGGCTTGAAAAATGTACATATAAGTTTATATAGACTTCTTCCCAAAAGGGAG
The DNA here is from genome assembly GCA_000404065.3 of Pinus taeda. Taxonomy (NCBI): domain Eukaryota; kingdom Viridiplantae; phylum Streptophyta; class Pinopsida; order Pinales; family Pinaceae; genus Pinus; species Pinus taeda. Next base: position 6,917 of record APFE030009433.1, read on the forward strand.
TAGAAGAATACAAGCCCATTCTTTCAAAATATTACATGTCAGTTTAAAACTTACTTTTATTGATAATAAACAAACTACCAAAGAGTTCGGATAAGGTTGTGGGTCTGTCGGCCTTGCACTAGTTCGATATTTTATGTATGTGTTGCAATCCATTCTTTCCCTTCCAATTTTTTTAACAAATATCTTCAACATCAATCCCATTTGAGCTGATGAGGCGATAGTCTCAGCACTATTCCTTGAGATAATATGTTCGAAATTGTTGACACCACTTGATCTTGTGTGGGTGTGGCACTCATCCCAAAATGATCAAATGCCAATGACACTACAATATGAAATACTAATTGGTGCAAATTCCTAGCTTCAATTGTTGCATCTAGTTCTATTTGTACTGGTGTGATAAGATATCTTCTACGACCAAACTTTTATGCTCTTCAACAATTGATACTACCTAAAGGGAGGTTTTAAGACATTTATTTAAGACTATATTATGATTTCATCTTAAAATTATAAGTTTATCTTAACTATTTATTATATTTTTAATTATTTTATGTTTAAACTAAAAATTCTCACACTTGCCGAGGTAAACATCGATGCAAACCACTTACATGCTTCTCACACATATATTGTGCATACTCTAGGAAAAATGACACAAAATCCACACCATCTTCATATCCTATGATTAACCATGATTTAACATCAATATTCGATGGTTAGAGCTTGAAATTTTTCCAAACTCTAGAGCAGAGTTATCATGAAACCTACAAATTGACTTGGGGTTTTCCCCTGACTCTCCTTAAATTTCATGTATATCTTCTTCGATTGATCTTCTCTGTGGGGTTCTCTTTGGATTTTTGGCTCAGTGTTGGAGTATTAATTCCATTAATGGATCCATTGTTTCATTAATTCATAACTTAGAAATTCTCGTTCAATTCCCATCGACTTTCTGTAGGATTCTATTTGACTCTAATTTTAGTCCTACATGGATGGCCACCTTGTGCTTCATTGTAAGTAACTAGCTTGGTTTTATTCATGTTCCATTTTTCTTTGGAGGTTATGGTATAGTTTTTTTCTCCCAATGCCCACCCCATCTTTTTCTATGGAAGGTTGGTTGCATTATGGTTGAATTGGCAGTGAGCTTGGTGAGGGTTGGTTACCCATTACAGGTAATTTGTATATCTATCACATCATGCATTAACAGAGTCCTTGATAAGCAATTTATCAATTTTTTTCCCTTTCTTGACTCCTATTAGGTTCTTTGTTTAGGGTTCCATATAGGGTTTGTTGTTGAAGCATCCTTTGTGGTATTTCAATGAGAAAATGTTAAAAGGACCTCACCTTAAAGCAAAGGTTTTTCAGCTACGCCATAAATTAATATTACCATTTTAAGGGTCTGATGGGTTTCCTTGCTTTATTTATGGTTTTTACCTTGTATTTTATCAGGTTTAAATTATGTCTTTTCCTTTCCCTTCTAGCTTATCAATTAGGTCTATGGTTCTTATAGTTGTTTTGTTTCTTTTATAGGTGATATGCTACCATTCTCTTGAGGCTACTATGCAAGTGTTGAAAACAAGCATTAATGTTTTTAGAAAAATTGGATGGTTTAATTTGTGGTTAATCGTTGCACACATTGTGGAAATCTCTCTAGTGGTCAAATTGTGTGTAGTTTTTTTTCAAACTATGGGTACTTAATTTAAATTACATGTAAAACCAAGAAAAATAATTTGTTGTTTCATAGATAGGAGCTAGTAGTGATCCATAGGCACAACATAGATAGGAAAAGTCATTGTGAAGAGTGCACACTAAAACTAATCAAGTGAAACAATTAAATCGACCAAATAAGATCCAGACCAAATATTCCCCAATAGAGTTAGGATGTTTGTTGAATTGAATGGGCCCTTTAACTAATAGGATATTTTTTGGGTGAATTAGTCCCAACTGTTAATTTATTGTATTTAAGCTAAAACTCATAAGACTTGTGCCCAAAGTTGTGAAAATAGAAACATTCAATGATATCAAAGAGGAGAAATTGCATGTTTGTCTATATTCATGTTTGTTCAAATGTTTGTGAATCCATTTTTTCTCATCTTAAAATTTCCCAAATCAATTCTTGTGACATAAGATATACAATTTATGGCTTTATGTCCAATTTTTTTACAGTAGTAACAATATCCATAAAAACAAATATATGTACGTGGTAGTAGATGTTGTTTGAGAATATAACCATCTTGACATTTGATAGTCTTGTCTCCTGAAGAAATGTGGTTTCTTATAGATTTTTTATTGATTTTCCATTTGTTTCTCCTTATTTACTTTATCGAAAATGTTCCTTTGCATTTTTTCACTTGATGTTGAAGTGTTGCTCAAGTTTTTATTCTTATATTGATGTGAGTTGTCATCCTCTCCCTTAGCAACTTTAAAAAAGATGATTCCCATTTTATCCTATGCCTTAGATTTACTAGATTCTCCTTCATAGCCTAACCCAATCTTTATGAGTGGAGACCTATGAGCATTTAATATCACATCCAATTTTTCAGACCCTTTTATCTACTGAATATTCATGTTTAGTTCAATTTCAGCCTTCTCTAGCTTTTTCTTTAGACATACCACCTCTTCCTCTAATCTTTCACACTTCTGGTTTTTATCTTTTATTTGCTTCATTAAAATGTATTCCACGTTCTTTTCTTCTTCAAGTTCAACTTTCAACTTGATAATTTCTTCTAAATTTGATTCTTCCTTTACATATTTCAATAGGATCTCTTTCTATTTTCTATTCTTTAGTTTAAGCCTTCTTATTTCATCTAGGGCACTAATTAACTCCCCCTCAAGGTCTACCTCACCTTCCTCTTCTTCTTCATATTCCCACAAATACTTTTCAATTTCTTCAAATGTCATCAACATGAATTCATTGGTTCCATATTCATTAGAGGATTCATTGAAACTTTCAGATCTACTGCTATCTTCTTGAGCATAGAAATTCTTCCTTTTGAATTTTCTTTCTTTTTGCATTTTATTAGACTTCTTCTTCTCTTTCCCTTTAGGCTGATTTTCCTATTTCTTATAAGGGAATTTTGATGCATAGTGTCCCACTTTTCCACAGTTATAACACTTAAATGAATTTTTTCCTTTATACTTACATGTGCCTTTCTTCAACGTTCTAACAAATTTTGCTTCTTCTTCATCAGAACTTGAGCATGACCATTCCTTTTCTTCTATGGGCTTGTTTGCCTTGAAATTTGCCTCTCTATTGGTTTCCTTCCCTTTTGGAATTCTTTCAAAGGGCTACGTAATTGATCTCTATTCAAAGTCTCAAAGTTTGTTGTTTCTTCAATAGCTAAAACCTTAGGATTGCTTTTAGAAGGTAATGACCTCAAAATTTTCTAAGCTATTACACTTTCGATGATTGTTTCTCCTAGACCCAGCATGATATTTATAGATTCATCAACTCTTAAAAAAAAATTATCTATGTCTTCATATTCATTCATTTTTAAGGTCTCAAACTGCATTTTATACACTTGTAATTTGGCCATCTTCACCTTTTTATCTCCTTCATGAATATTTTCTAATTTAACCCAGATATATTTAGTTATCTCACAATGCATTACTTTGATAAATTCAAACTCCCATAGACCACTCAAAAGTGCATTCATAGATTTTGCATTAGCTATAAAATTCAGTTTGGCATCTTTGTCACTAGTTGTTTCCTTCGGTTCTTCATACCCCATCATCACAACAACCCAGACTTCTATTCCTAAAGACATTAAATATGTCTTCCTTCTTACTTTCCAGAAGGCATCATTTGTACTAGTAAATAGAGGGGCCTTATTTGTTGAGCATCCTTCTTGACTAGCCATTTTACTGACTTAGGACTTCCTTCCAGTTGTTAGACTATTATTGAAGGAACCAAGCTCTGATACCAATTTATATTTATGATTGAGAATTACTGAGAAGTGGGGTGACTCAGTAATTAAGAGTTTTTATTTTTACTCAACTTAATCCTCATCTTATGCAGTTAATGGTGTTGACACCTAATCATCAGGATTGGGTGAACATAATGTAAATAAATAAATAAGTAATGTGAACAGTCATCGGGAGATGAAGTGAACAGTCTCTCCCTCATGTATATAATGAAGACCAACTTGAAGGAATAAAACATACGAATCAATTTTGCTTTGAGGAGTTACTTCCTGGCCTAACATGGTATCAGAGCCAACTCCCTAAATAGTTGTAACTCCCTTCTGCCTTCTGCTCTATGTCCATTGTCTACTGCGCTCTCTATCCCCTCCACAATCGCTGCCACTGTCTAACGCATAATCATTGTCACTGTCTAATGCACAATCGTTGCCTCTATCTAACGTATAACCTAAAAAAAGAAAAATTCCACTGTAATACTATCCAAGCAGAAGTATGGGCTACTCAATTTCCTTAACATATCTTCGAGTGGTTAATGCCCTATTTCTCTTCTGAATAAGTTGGAAGAAGCAACAGCATAACATTTGAAGGCCTTACGAACTAATCCGCCCTTTGTTCTCTGTGTTGAATGAACCAATCCGCCCTTTGTTTCTCTGCGTTGAACAAACCATTCCGTCCTTGTTTTGAAACCTTGCTGGAGTTATTGGGTCATCCTCAGATGATGGGAATTCTATGAGTGCAGTTATGTTTTCTGCATGGATGCTCGTTTGATTACAAGGAGGCCAGGCGTCTGGAGATCAAGAAATCTAACCGTGTGGTGAAAGCCGAAAAAAAATTCTGAATATTTAGAGATCAGCTAGTCCGACTTGCTATCATTGTATTTATGCTGGACTGGCATGGTAATGGAATTGTGAATGGTTGGCTAGCATCTTCACGCTGGTACTATAATGTTGTTTTAGTACGCCATACGTTGAACGTTGTTTTGCCATTGTATTAACATTGTTTTGGCATTGTATTAACGTTGTTTTGGTATGCAAAATATATTAAATGTGTATGTGAGTTTATGCGTATGTAAAATATGATTAATGTCATACGTTGAACATTGTTCATGGCATGTAAAATATGTTAAATGCCTATGTGAGTTGATGCGCATGTGAGTTGAGCCATGCGTTGAATGTACATGGTATGTGTTGAATATTGAACTGTTTTGGTACATTGCGCCACTCTGATGAAGCCTTGTCCTATGATGTGAGTTGAGCCCTGATTTTGTGTATGTTTTAAAATCATCTTTGTGTGTTAAAAATTTTTGAAGGGCTGCATTGAGTGATCAATGTAAAAAGAAACCAATATATATCTTGAATAGTGTCAATATATATGTCTTGAGTATTGACATTTGTTGTCAGGTTGAGTTTGTTTTCCAATCATATCAGAACTATATTTTTTTCCTATTAAGAGTAAAAGTTTTGCAGCAGAAGTTTTTTGTTACAGTATCCTTTCAATCATATCCATCGTGGGAATAGTTCTCACTGGCAAAGAGAACTATCCTGAGTGGTCCCAGATGATAAAACACATGTTCATTTTCAATGAGTTGTGGAAAGGAGTGTGTTGGAGACAGAGACAAAGAGCCAGAACATCCTACATCAGACAAAGAGCTCGTCATTTGGGAAAACAAGAACAGCAAAGCTTATGCATTAATCACAACATCTGTAAATGAAGAGGTGATTCGTCATATTTCGCCATTTTCAACTGCTTTTGAAGCCTTACAAAAGCTGAAAGAACTCTATGACACACATTCTGCACTTGAAGTTGTTCAACTCATGATTAAACACTTCACTCTTGAACTGCAAAATAATGATCCTCTTGCTCTTGCATCTGAAGTAAAGTCTATAATGCATGATATCAAATCCACTAAGGTTGAATTGGATATTCCTCTTATCACTTTTCTCAATGCACTTTATCCTACTTACTCCAATTATCTTGAGTCATTACAAGCAAATGGAAATCTCAAAGATATCACCTTTGACTCTCTTGTGAAAAAATTTGCTGGAAGAGAGAAAGCTTTTGGAAATAAGACAGCCCCTGAATCTTCTGAAGAGGTTGTGTGCCTTTCTCATAAAGAAAAGAATCCTAATAAAGATTCTTCCAGAGGAAGAGGTGGTCGAAGAGGAAGAGGAAGATATTTCAGAGGTAGGGGGGCAGACACTCTCAAGGAGAAAAGGAAGATTTGCACTGCATATGTTGCAAAAGAAATGCATCACATGATGCCTCTACATGCAAGTTACCATGGGACAAAATTGAGCAGCAAAGAAACCAACAGAAAGGTAAAACCGATGATACAGACAAAGGTAAAGCACCTAAATCCGCTCACTATGTTGTGGCACAATATAATATTAGAGTAAATGAAGATTTATTTAATGCTTCACTTGCTTCTTGGAAAAATGATTGGTTGCTTGATTCAGGAGCAACTTGCCACATGACTCATAGAAAAGATTTTTTTGAAGAATTTACTAACAATGTTGATGGAGCAGTATACTTTGCAGAACAATCAAAAATCAAGCCATCAGGGCTTGGCACAATTAGGCTTAAAATGCCTGGTCTTCCAGACTTTCTTCTACATCATGTTCTATATCTCCCACAACTCAAGAGAAACCTGCTGTCCTTGGTCCACATCCGCCAGCAAGGTCATTCCATTCATATGTTTGATGGCAAGCTTGAGGTAAGAAAAGCATCTGACCACTCATTTTTCATGAGGGGAATAGAAGAAGAAAGGCTTCTCAAGCTGCAAGGAACCTCTGCTCGTACACAAAATTTCTCATACAATTCTCATTATGAAGAAGCTACACTTCCATCAAGTTTATTATGGCATGCTAGATTTGGACATTTGAACTATGACAACCTCCTCTTGTTGAAGAAAAATGGTGTCACTAGTTTGCCTACAATTCCTAGGAAATTTAAGCAATGTGATGCTTGTATTCTAGGAAAGCATAGCAAACAATCTTTTCATGATTCACATTCAAGAGCACATAGAAAAATTGAACTCATTCATTCAGATTTATGTGGTCCAATGCCTATTCC